>JARPUW010000288.1:0-160412 GCA_030533445.1 Cyprinodon diabolis
CACCAGCAGCTCAAGGTTCCAGCAGCTCAAGGTTCCAGAAGCACCAGCAGCTCAAGGTTCCAGAAGCTCAAGGCTCCAGATGCTCAAGGTTCCAGAAGCACCAGCAGCTCAAGGTTCCAGCAGCTCAAGGTTCCAGCAGCTCAAGGTTCCAGATGCTCAAGGTTCCAGATGCACCAGCAGCTCAAGGTTCCAGAAGCTCAAGGGTCCAGCAGCTCAAGGCTCCAGATGCTCAAGGCTCCAGATGCTCAAAGTTCCAGCAGCTCAAGGTTCCAGCAGCTCAAGGTTCCAGCAGCTCAAGGTTCCAGAAGCACCAGCAGCTCAAGGCTCCAGCAGCTCAAGGTTCCAGAAGCTATAGGCTCCAGATGCTCAAGGTTCCAGAACCACCAGCAGCTCAAGGTTCCAGCAGCTCAAGGTTCCAGAAGCACCAGCAGCTCAAGGTTCCAGCAGCTCAAGGTTCCAGAAGCACCAGCAGCTCAAGGTTCCAGCAGCTCAAGGCTCCAGCAGCTCAAGGTTCCAGAAGCACCAGCAGCTCAAGGTTCCAGCAGCTCAAGGCTCCAGAAGCTCAAGGTTCCAGATGCACCAGCAGCTCAAGGTTCCAGAAGCTGAAGGTTCCAGCAGCTCAAGGCTCCAGATGCTCAAGGCTCCAGATGCTCAAAGTTCCAGCAGCTCAATGTTCCAGCAGCTCAAGGTTCCAGCAGCTCAAGGTTCCAGAAGCACCAGCAGCTCAAGGTTCCAGCAGCTCAAGGTTCCAGAAGCACCAGCAGCTCAAGGTTCCAGCAGCTCAAGGTTCCAGCAGCTCAAGGTTCCAGAAGCGCCAGCAGCTCAAGGCTCCAGCAGCCCAAGGTTCCAGAAGCTCAAGGCTCCAGATTCTCAAGGTTCCAGAAGCACCAGCAGCTCAAGGTTCCAGCAGCTCAAAGTTCCAGCAGCTCAAGGTTCCAGAAGCACCAGCAGCTCAAGGTTCCAGTAGCTCAAGGCTCCACATGCTCAAGGTTCCAGAAGCACCAGCAGCTCAAGGTTCCAGCAGCTCAAGGTTCCAGAAGCACCAGCAGCTCAAGGTTCCAGAAGCTCAAGGCTCCAGATGCTCAAGATTCCAGAAGCACCAGCAGCTCAAGGTTCCAGCAGCTCAAGGTTCCAGCAGCTCAAGGTTCCAGATGCTCAAGGTTCCAGATGCACCAGCAGCTCAAGGTTCCAGAAGCTCAAGGGTCCAGCAGCTCAAGGCTCCAGATGCTCAAGGCTCCAGATGCTCAAAGTTCCAGCAGCTCAAGGTTCCAGCAGCTCAAGGTTCCAGCAGCTCAAGGTTCCAGAAGCACCAGCAGCTCAAGGCTCCAGCAGCTCAAGGTTCCAGAAGCTATAGGCTCCAGATGCTCAAGGTTCCAGAACCACCAGCAGCTCAAGGTTCCAGCAGCTCAAGGTTCCAGAAGCACCAGCAGCTCAAGGTTCCAGCAGCTCAAGGTTCCAGAAGCACCAGCAGCTCAAGGTTCCAGCAGCTCAAGGCTCCAGCAGCTCAAGGTTCCAGAAGCACCAGCAGCTCAAGGTTCCAGAAGCTCAAGGCTCCAGATGCTCAAGGTTCCTGAAGCACCAGCAGCTCAAGGTTCCAGCAGCTCAAGGTTCCAGAAGCACCAGCAGCTCAAGGTTCCAGAAGCTCAAGGCTCCAGATGCTCAAGGTTCCAGAAGCACGAGCAGCTCAAGGTTCCAGCAGCTCAAGGTTCCAGAAGCACCAGCAGCTCAAGCTTCCAGCAGCTCAAGGTTCCAGCAGCTCAAGGTTCCAGCAGCTCAAGGTTCCAGAAGCACCAGCAGCTCAAGGTTCCAGCAGCTCAAGGCTCCAGCAGCTCAAAGTTCCAGCAGCTCAAGGCTCCAGCAGCTCAAGGTTCCAGAAGCACCAGCAGCTCAAGGTTCCAGAAGCTCAAGGCTCCAGATGCTCAAGGTTCCAGAAGCACCAGCAGCTCAAGGTTCCAGCAGCTCAAGGTTCCAGCAGCTGAAGGTTCCAGAAGCACCAGCAGCTCAAGGTTCCAGCAGCTCAAGGTTCCAGCAGCACCAGCAGCTCAAGGTTCCAGCAGCTCAGGGTTACAGCAGCTCAAGGCTCCAGAAGCTAGAGGTTCCAGAAGCTCAAGGTTCCAGCAGCTCAATGTTCCAGAAGCACCAGCAGCTCAAGGCTGCAGCAGCTCAAGGTTCCAGCAGTTCAAAGTTCCAGAAGCACCAGCAGCTCAAGGCTCCAGCAGCTCAAGGTTCCAGCAGCTCAAGGCTCCAGAAGCTCAAGGTTCCAGATGCACCAGCAGCTCAAGGTTCCAGAAGCTCAAGGTTCCAGCAGCTCAAGGCTCCAGATGCTCAAGGCTCCAGATGCTCAAAGTTCCAGCAGCTCAATGTTCCAGCAGCTCAAGGTTCCAGCAGCTCAAGGTTCCAGAAGCACCAGCAGCTCAAGGCTCCAGCAGCTCAAGGTTCCAGAAGCTCAAGGCTCCAGATGCTCAAGGTTCCAGAACCACCAGCAGCTCAAGGTTCCAGAAGCACCAGCAGCTCAAGGTTCCAGCAGCTCAAGGTTCCAGAAGCACCAGCAGCTCAAGGTTCCAGCAGCTCAAGGTTCCAGCAGCTCAAGGTTCCAGAAGCGCCAGCAGCTCAAGGCTCCAGCAGCTCAAGGCTCCAGCAGCTCAAGGTTCCAGAAGCTCAAGGCTCCAGATGCTCAAGGTTCCAGAAGCACCAGCAGCTCAAGGTTCCAGCAGCTCAAGGTTCCAGCAGCTCAAGGTTCCAGAAGCACCAGCAGCTCAAGGTTCCAGCAGCTCAAGGTTCCAGAAGCACCATCAGCTCAAGGTTCCAGCAGCTCAAGGCTCCAGCAGCTCAAGGTTCCAGCAGCTCAAGGCTCCAGCAGCTCAAGGTTCCAGAAGCACCAGCAGCTCAAGGTTCCAGAAGCTCAAGGCTCCAGATGCTCAAGGTTCCAGAAGCACCAGCAGCTCAAGGTTCCAGCAGCTCAAGGTTCCAGAAGCTCAAGGCTCCAGATGCTCAAGGTTCCAGAAGCACAAGCAGCTCAAGGTTCCAGCAGCTCAAGGTTCCAGCAGCTCAAGGTTCCAGAAGCACCAGCAGCTCAAGGTTCCAGAAGCTCAAGGCTCCAGATGCTCAAGGTTCCAGAAGCACCAGCAGCTCAAGGTTCCAGCAGCTCAAGGTTCCAGCAGCTCAAGGTTCCAGAAGCACCAGCAGCTCAAGGTTCCAGAAGCTCAAGGCTCCAGCAGCTCAAGGTTCCAGAAGCTCAAGGCTCCAGATGCTCAAGGTTCCAGAAGCACAAGCAGCTCAAGGTTCCAGCAGCTCAAGGTTCCAGCAGCTCAAGGTTCCAGAAGCACCAGCAGCTCAAGGTTCCAGCAGCTCAAGGTTCCAGAAGCACCAGCAGCTCAAGGTTCCAGCAGCTCAAGGCTCCAGCAGCTCAAGGTTCCAGCAGCTCAAGGCTCCAGATGCTCAAGGTTCCAGAAGCACCAGCAGCTCAAGGTTCCAGCAGCTCAAGGTTCCAGCAGCTGAAGGTTCGAGAAGCACCAGCAGCTCAAGGTTCCAGCAGCTCAAGGTTCCAGCAGCACCAGCAGCTCAAGGTTCCAGCAGCTCAGGGTTACAGCAGCTCAAGGCTCCAGAAGCTAGAGGTTCCAGAAGCTCAAGGTTCCAGCAGCTCAAGGTTCCAGAAGCACCAGCAGCTCAAGGCTGCAGCAGCTCAAGGTTCCAGCAGCTCAAGGTTCCAGAAGCACCAGCAGCTCAAGGCTCCAGCAGCTCAAGGTTCCAGAAGCTCAAGGCTCCAGATGTTCAAGGTTCCAGATATACCAGCAGCTCAAGGTTCCAGAAGCTCAAGGGTCCAGCAGCTCAAGGCTCCAGATGCTCAAGGCTCCAGATGCTCAAAGTTCCAGCAGCTCAAGGTTCCAGCAGCTCAAGGTTCCAGCAGCTCAAGGTTCCAGCAGCTCAAGGTTCCAGAAGCACCAGCAGCTCAAGGCTCCAGCAGCTCAAGGTTCCAGAAGCTCAAGGCTCCAGATGCTCAAGGTTCCAGAACCACCAGCAGCTCAAGGTTCCAGCAGCTCAAGGTTCCAGAAGCACCAGCAGCTCAAGGTTCCAGCAGCTCAAGGTTCCAGAAGCACCAGCAGCTCAAGGTTCCAGCAGCTCAAGGTTCCAGTTGCGCCAGCAGCTCAAGGCTCCAGCAGCTCAAGGTTCCAGAAGCTCAAGGCTCCAGATGCTCAAGGTTCCAGAAGCACCAGCAGCTCAAGGTTCCAGCAGCTCAAGGTTCCAGCAGCTCAAGGTTCCAGAAGCACCAGCAGCTCAAGGTTCCAGCAGCTCAAGGTTCCAGAAGCACCAGCAGCTCAAGGTTCCAGAAGCTCAAGGCTCCAGATGCTCAAGGTTCCAGAAGCACCAGCAGCTCAAGGTTCCAGCAGCTCAAGGTTCCAGCAGCTCAAGGTTCCAGAAGCACCAGCAGCTCAAGGTTCCAGCAGCTCAAGGTTCCAGAAGCTCAAGGCTCCAGATGCTCAAGGTTCCAGAAGCACCAGCAGCTCAAGGTTCCAGCAGCTCAAGGTTCCAGAAGCACCAGCAGCTCAAGGTTCCAGAAGCTCAAGGCTCCAGATGCTCAAGGTTCCAGAAGCACCAGCAGCTCAAGGTTCCAGCAGCTCAAGGTTCCAGCAGCTCAAGGTTCCAGAAGCACCAGCAGCTCAAGGTTCCAGCAGCTCAAGGTTCCAGCAGCTCAGGGTTCCAGAAGCACCAGCAGCTCAAGGCTGCAGCAGCTCAAGGTTCCAGCAGCTCAAGGTTCCAGAAGCACCAGCAGCTCAAGGCTCCAGCAGCTCAAGGTTCCAGAAGCTCAAGGCTCCAGATGCTCAAGGTTCCAGATGCAACAGCAGCTCAAGGTTCCAGAAGCTCAGGGTTCCACCAGCTCAAGGTTCCAGCAGCTCAAGGTTCCAGCAGCTCAAGGTTCCAGAAGCACCAGCAGCTCAAGGCTCCAGCAGCTCAAGGTTCCAGCAGCTCAAGGTTCCAGAAGCACCAGCAACTCAAGGTTCCAGCAGCTCAAGGTTCCAGAAGCACCAGCAGCTCAAGGTTCCAGCAGCTCAAGGCTCCAGCAGCTCAGAGTTCCGGCAGCTCAAGGCTCCAGCAGCTCAAGGTTCCAGAAGCACCAGCAGCTCAAGGTTCCAGAAGCTCAAGGCTCCAGATGCTCAAGGTTCCAGAAGCACCAGCAGCTCAAGGTTCCAGCAGCTCAAGGTTCCAGCTGCTGAAGGTTCCAGAAGCACCAGCAGCTCAAGGTTCCAGCAGCTCAAGGTTCCAGCAGCACCAGCAGCTCAAGGTTCCAGCAGCTCAGGGTTACAGCAGCTCAAGGCTCCAGAAGCTAGAGGTTCCAGAAGCTCAAGGTTCCAGCAGCTCAATGTTCCAGAAGCACCAGCAGCTCAAGGCTGCAGCAGCTCAAGGTTCCAGCAGCTCAAAGTTCCAGAAGCACCAGCAACTCAAGGCTCCAGCAGCTCAAGGTTCCAGAAGCTCAAGGCTCCAGATGCTCAAGGTTGCAGATGCACCAGGAGCTCAAGGTTCCAGAAGCTCAAGGTTCCAGCAGCTCAAGGCACCAGATGCTCAAGGCTCCAGATGCTCAAAGTTCCAGCAGCTCAATGTTCCAGCAGCTCAAGGTTCCAGCAGCTCAAGGTTCCAGCAGCTCAAGGTTCCAGAAGCACCAGCAGCTCAAGGTTCCAGCAGCTCAGGGTTACAGCAGCTCAAGGCTCCAGAAGCTAGAGGTTCCAGAAGCTCAAGGTTCCAGCAGCTCAATGTTCCAGAAGCACCAGCAGCTCAAGGCTGCAGCAGCTCAAGGTTCCAGCAGCTCAAAGTTCCAGAAGCACCAGCAGCTCAAGGCTCCAGCAGCTCAAGGTTCCAGAAGCTCAAGGCTCCAGATGCTCAAGGTTCCAGATGCACCAGCAGCTCAAGGTTCCAGAAGCTCAAGGTTCCAGCAGCTCAAGGCTCCAGATGCTCAAGGCTCCAGATGCTCAAAGTTCCAGCAGCTCAATGTTCCAGCAGCTCAAGGTTCCAGCAGCTCAAGGTTCCAGCAGCTCAAGGTTCCAGAAGCACCAGCAGCTCAAAGTTCCAGCAGCTCAAGGTTCCAGCAGCTCAAGGTTCCAGAAGCGCCAGCAGCTCAAGGCTCCAGCAGCCCAAGGTTCCAGAAGCTCAAGGCTCCAGATTCTCAAGGTTCCAGAAGCACCAGCAGCTCAAGGTTCCAGCAGCTCAAAGTTCCAGCAGCTCAAGGTTCCAGAAAGACCAGCAGCTCAAGGTTCCAGTAGCTCAAGGCTCCACATGCTCAAGGTTCCAGAAGCACCAGCAGCTCAAGGTTCCAGCAGCTCAAGGTTCCAGAAGCTCAAGGCTCCAGATGCTCAAGGTTCCAGAAGCACCAGCAGCTCAAGGTTCCAGCAGCTCAAGGTTCCAGAAGCACCAGCAGCTCAAGGTTCCAGAAGCTCAAGGCTCCAGATGCTCAAGGTTCCAGAAGCACCAGCAGCTCAAGGTTCCAGCAGCTCAAGGTTCCAGCAGCTCAAGGTTCCAGATGCTCAAGGTTCCAGATGCACCAGCAGCTCAAGGTTCCAGAAGCTCAAGGGTCCAGCAGCTCAAGGCTCCAGATGCTCAAGGCTCCAGATGCTCAAAGTTCCAGCAGCTCAAGGTTCCAGCAGCTCAAGGTTCCAGCAGCTCAAGGTTCCAGAAGCACCAGCAGCTCAAGGCTCCAGCAGCTCAAGGTTCCAGAAGCTATAGGCTCCAGATGCTCAAGGTTCCAGAACCACCAGCAGCTCAAGGTTCCAGAAGCACCAGCAGCTCAAGGTTCCAGCAGCTCAAGGTTCCAGAAGCACCAGCAGCTCAAGGTTCCAGCAGCTCAAGGCTCTAGCAGCTCAAGGTTCCAGAAGCACCAGCAGCTCAAGGTTCCAGAAGCTCAAGGCTCCAGATGCTCAAGGTTCCTGAAGCACCAGCAGCTCAAGGTTCCAGCAGCTCAAGGTTCCAGAAGCACCAGCAGCTCAAGGTTCCAGCAGCTCAAGGTTCCAGAAGCACCAGCAGCTCAAGGCTCCAGCCGCTCAAGGTTCCAGAAGCTCAAGGCTCCAGATGCTCAAGGTTCCAGAAGCACCAGCAGCTCAAGGTTCCAGCAGCTCAAGGTTCCAGAAGCACCAGCAGCTCAAGGTTCCAGCAGCTCAAGGTTCCAGAAGCACCAGCAGCTCAAGGTTCCAGAAGCTCAAGGCTCCAGATGCTCAAGGTTCCAGAAGCACCAGCAGCTCAAGGTTCCAGCAGTTCAAGGTTCCAGAAGCTCAAGGCTCCAGATGCTCAAGGTTCCAGAAGCACCAGCAGCTCAAGGTTCCAGCAGCTCAAGGTTCCAGCAGCTCAAGGTTCCAGCAGCTCAAGGTTCCAGAAGCACCAGCAGCTCAAGGTTCCAGAAGCTCAAGGCTCCAGATGCTCAAGGTTCCAGAAGCACCAGCAGCTCAAGGTTCCAGCAGCTCAAGGTTCCAGAAGCACCAGCAGCTCAAGGTTCCAGCAGCTCAAGGTTCCAGCAGCACCAGCAGCTCAAGGTTCCAGCAGCTCAGGGTTCCAGAAGCACCAGCAGCTCAAGGCTGCAGCAGCTCAAGGTTCCAGCAGCTCAAGGTTCCAGATGCACCAGCAGCTCAAGGTTCCAGAAGCTCAAGGCTCCAGATGCTCAAGGTTCCAGAAGCACCAGCAGCTCAAGGTTCCAGCAGCTCAAGGTTCCAGAAGCTCAAGGCTCCAGATGCTCAAGGTTCCAGAAGCACCAGCAGCTCAAGGTTCCAGCAGCTCAAGGTTCCAGCAGCTCAAGGTTCCAGCAGCTCAAGGTTCCAGAAGCACCAGCAGCTCAAGGTTCCAGAAGCTCAAGGCTCCAGATGCTCAAGGTTCCAGAAGCACCAGCAGCTCAAGGTTCCAGCAGCTCAAGGTTCCAGAAGCACCAGCAGCTCAAGGTTCCAGCAGCTCAAGGTTCCAGCAGCTCAAAGTTCCAGAAGCACCAGCAGCTCAAGGCTCCAGCAGCTCAAGGTTCCAGAAGCTCAAGGCTCCAGATGCTCAAGGTTCCAGATGCACCAGCAGCTCAAGGTTCCAGAAGCTCAAGGTTCCAGCAGCTCAAGGCTCCAGATGCTCAAGGCTCCAGACGCTCAAAGTTCCAGCAGCTCAATGTTCCAGCAGCTCAAGGTTCCAGCAGCTCAAGGTTCCAGCAGCTCAAGGTTCCAGAAGCACCAGCAGCTCAAGGTTCCAGCAGCTCAAGGTTCCAGCAGCTCAAGGTTCCAGCAGCTCAAGGTTCCAGAAGCACCAGCAGCTCAAGGCTCCAGCAGCTCAAGGTTCCAGAAGCTCAAGGCTCCAGATGCTCAAGGTTCCAGATGCACCAGCAGCTCAAGGTTCCAGAAGCTCAAGGTTCCAGCAGCTCAAAGTTCCAGCAGCTCAAGGTTCCAGATGCTCAAGGTTCCAGAAGCACCAGCAGCTCAATGCTTCAGCAGCTCAAGGTTCCAGCAGCTCAAGGTTCCAGAAGCTCAAGGCTCCAGATGCTCAAGGTTCCAGAAGCACCAGCAGCTCAAGGTTCCAGCAGCTCAAGGTTCCAGCAGCTCAAGGTTCCAGAAGCACCAGCAGCTCAAGGTTCCAGCAGCTCAAGGTTCCAGAAGCACCAGCAGCTCAAGGTTCCAGAAGCTCAAGGCTCCAGATGCTCAAGGTTCCAGAAGCACCAGCAGCTCAAGGTTCCAGCAGCTCAAGGTTCCAGAAGCTCAAGGCTCCAGAAGCTCAAGGTTCCAGAAGCACCAGCAGCTCAAGGTTCCAGCAGCTCAAGGTTCCAGCAGCTCAAGGTTCCAGCAGCTCAAGGTTCCAGAAGCACCAGCAGCTCAAGGTTCCAGAAGCTCAAGGCTCCAGATGCTCAAGGTTCCAGAAGCACCAGCAGCTCAAGGTTCCAGCAGCTCAAGGTTCCAGAAGCACCAGCAGCTCAAGGTTCCAGCAGCTCAAAGTTCCAGAAGCACCAGCAGCTCAAGGCTCCAGCAGCTCAAGGTTCCAGAAGCTCAAGGCTCCAGATGCTCAAGGTTCCAGATGCACCAGCAGCTCAAGGTTCCAGAAGCTCAAGGTTCCAGCAGCTCAAGGCTCCAGATGCTCAAGGCTCCAGATGCTCAAAGTTCCAGCAGCTCAAAGTTCCAGCAGCTCAATGTTCCAGCAGCTCAAGGTTCCAGCAGCTCAAGGTTCCAGCAGCTCAAGGTTCCAGAAGCACCAGCAGCTCAAGGCTCCAGCAGCTCAAGGTTCCAGAAGCTCAAGGCTCCAGATGCTCAAGGTTCCAGAACCACCAGCAGCTCAAGGTTCCAGCAGCTCAAGGTTCCAGAAGCACCAGCAGCTCAAGGTTCCAGCAGCTCAAGGTTCCAGAAGCACCAGCAGCTCAAGGTTCCAGCAGCTCAAGGTTCCAGCAGCTCAAGGTTCCAGAAGCGCCAGCAGCTCAAGGCTCCAGCAGCCCAGGGTTCCAGAAGCTCAAGGCTCCAGATTCTCAAGGTTCCAGAAGCACCAGCAGCTCAAGGTTCCAGCAGCTCAAGGTTCCAGCAGCTCAAGGTTCCAGAAGCACCAGCAGCTCAAGGTTCCAGTAGCTCAAGGCTCCACATGCTCAAGGTTCCAGAAGCACCAGCAGCTCAAGGTTCCAGCAGCTCAAGGTTCCAGAAGCTCAAGGCTCCAGATGATCAAGGTTCCAGAAGCACCAGCAGCTCAAGGTTCCAGCAGCTCAAGGTTCCAGAAGCACCAGCAGCTCAAGGTTCCAGAAGCTCAAGGCTCCAGATGCTCAAGGTTCCAGAAGCACCAGCAGCTCAAGGTTCCAGCAGCTCAAGGTTCCAGCAGCTCAAGGTTCCAGATGCTCAAGGTTCCAGATGCACCAGCAGCTCAAGGTTACAGAAGCTCAAGGGTCCAGCAGCTCAAGGCTCCAGACGCTCAAGGCTCCAGATGCTCAAAGTTCCAGCAGCTCAAGGTTCCAGCAGCTCAAGGTTCCAGCATCTCAAGGTTCCAGATGCACCAGCAGCTCAAGGCTCCAGCAGCTCAAGGTTCCAGAAGCTATAGGCTCCAGATGCTCAAGGTTCCAGAACCACCAGCAGCTGAAGGTTCCAGCAGCTCAAGGTTCCAGAAGCACCAGCAGCTCAAGGTTCCAGCAGCTCAAGGCTCCAGCAGCTCAAGGTTCCAGAAGCACCAGCAGCTCAAGGTTCCAGAAGCTCAAGGGTCCAGCAGCTCAAGGCTCCAGATGCTCAAGGCTCCAGATGCTCAAAGTTCCAGCAGCTCAAGGTTCCAGCAGCTCAAGGTTCCAGCAGCTCAAGGTTCCAGAAGCACCAGTAGCTCAAGGCTCCAGCAGCTCAAGGTTCCAGAAGCTATAAGCTCCAGATGCTCAAGGTTCCAGAACCACCAGCAGCTCAAGGTTCCAGAAGCACCAGCAGCTCAAGGTTCCAGCAGCTCAAGGTTCCAGAAGCACCAGCAGCTCAAGGTTCCAGCAGCTCAAGGCTCCAGCAGCTCAAGGTTCCAGAAGCACCAGCAGCTCAAGGTTCCAGAAGCTCAAGGCTCCAGATGCTCAAGGTTCCTGAAGCACCAGCAGCTCAAGGTTCCAGCAGCTCAAGGTTCCAGAAGCACCAGCAGCTCAAGGTTCCAGAAGCTCAAGGCTCCATATGCTCAAGGTTCCAGAAGCACCAGCAGCTCAAGGTTCCAGCAGCTCAAGGTTCCAGAAGCACCAGCAGCTCAAGGTTCCAGCAGCTCAGGGTTACAGCAGCTCAAGGCTCCAGAAGCTAGAGGTTCCAGAAGCTCAAGGTTCCAGCAGCTCAATGTTCCAGAAGCACCAGCAGCTCAAGGCTGCAGCAGCTCAAGGTTCCAGCAGCTCAAAGTTCCAGAAGCACCAGCAGCTCAAGGCTCCAGCAGCTCAAGGTTCCAGAAGCTCAAGGCTCCAGAAGCTCAAGTTTCCAGATGCACCAGCAGCTCAAGGTTCCAGAAGCTCAAGGTTCCAGCAGCTCAAGGCTCCAGATGCTCAAGGCTCCAGATGCTCAAAGTTCCAGCAGCTCAATGTTCCAGCAGCTCAAGGTTCCAGCAGCTCAAGGTTCCAGCAGCTCAAGGTTCCAGAAGCACCAGCAGCTCAAGGCTCCAGCAGCTCAAGGTTCCAGAAGCTCAAGGCTCCAGATGCTCAAGGTTCCAGAACCACCAGCAGCTCAAGGTTCCAGCAGCTCAAGGTTCCAGAAGCACCAGCAGCTCAAGGTTCCAGCAGCTCAAGGTTCCAGAAGCACCAGCAGCTCAAGGTTCCAGCAGCTCAAGGTTCCAGCAGCTCAAGGTTCCAGAAGCGCCAGCAGCTCAAGGCTCCAGCAGCCCAAGGTTCCAGAAGCTCAAGGCTCCAGATTCTCAAGGTTCCAGAAGCACCAGCAGCTCAAGGTTCCAGCAGCTCAAAGTTCCAGCAGCTCAAGGTTCCAGAAGCACCAGCAGCTCAAGGTTCCAGTAGCTCAAGGCTCCACATGCTCAAGGTTCCAGAAGCACCAGCAGCTCAAGGTTCCAGCAGCTCAAGGTTCCAGAAGCTCAAGGCTCCAGATGCTCAAGGTTCCAGAAGCACCAGCAGCTCAAGGTTCCAGCAGCTCAAGGTTCCAGAAGCACCAGCAGCTCAAGGTTCCAGAAGCTCAAGGCTCCAGATGCTCAAGGTTCCAGAAGCACCAGCAGCTCAAGGTTCCAGCAGCTCAAGGTTCCAGCAGCTCAAGGTTCCAGATGCTCAAGGTTCCAGATGCACCAGCAGCTCAAGGTTCCAGATGCTCAAGGGTCCAGCAGCTCAAGGCTCCAGAAGCTCAAGGCTCCAGAAGCTCAAAGTTCCAGCAGCTCAAGGTTCCAGCAGCTCAAGGTTCCAGCAGCTCAAGGTTCCAGAAGCACCAGCAGCTCAAGGCTCCAGCAGCTCAAGGTTCCAGAAGCTATAGGCTCCAGATGCTCAAGGTTCCAGAACCACCAGCAGCTCAAGGTTCCAGCAGCTCAAGGTTCCAGAAGCACCAGCAGCTCAAGGTTCCAGCAGCTCAAGGTTCCAGAAGCACCAGCAGCTCAAGGTTCCAGCAGCTCAAGGCTCCAGCAGCTCAAGGTTCCAGAAGCACCAGCAGCTCAAGGTTCCAGAAGCTCAAGGCTCCAGATGCTCAAGGTTCCTGAAGCACCAGCAGCTCAAGGTTCCAGCAGCTCAAGGTTCCAGAAGCACCAGCAGCTCAAGGTTCCAGAAGCTCAAGGCTCCAGATGCTCAAGGTTCCAGAAGCACGAGCAGCTCAAGGTTCCAGCAGCTCAAGGTTCCAGAAGCACCAGCAGCTCAAGGTTCCAGCAGCTCAAGGCTCCAGCAGCTCAAAGTTCCAGCAGCTCAAGGCTCCAGCAGCTCAAGGTTCCAGAAGCACCAGCAGCTCAAGGTTCCAGAAGCTCAAGGCTCCAGATGCTCAAGGTTCCAGAAGCACCAGCAGCTCAAGGTTCCAGCAGCTCAAGGTTCCAGCAGCTGAAGGTTCCAGAAGCACCAGCAGCTCAAGGTTCCAGCAGCACCAGCAGCTCAAGGTTCCAGCAGCTCAGGGTTACAGCAGCTCAAGGCTCCAGAAGATAGAGGTTCCAGAAGCTCAAGGTTCCAGCAGCTCAATGTTCCAGAAGCACCAGCAGCTCAAGGCTGCAGCAGCTCAAGGTTCCAGCAGTTCAAAGTTCCAGAAGCACCAGCAGCTCAAGGCTCCAGCAGCTCAAGGTTCCAGCAGCTCAAGGCTCCAGAAGCTCAAGGTTCCAGATGCACCAGCAGCTCAAGGTTCCAGAAGCTCAAGGTTCCAGCAGCTCAAGGCTCCAGATGCTCAAAGTTCCAGCAGCTCAATGTTCCAGCAGCTCAAGGTTCCAGCAGCTCAAGGTTCCAGAAGCACCAGCAGCTCAAGGCTCCAGCAGCTCAAGGTTCCAGAAGCTCAAGGCTCCAGATGCTCAAGGTTCCAGAACCACCAGCAGCTCAAGGTTCCAGAAGCACCAGCAGCTCAAGGTTCCAGCAGCTCAAGGTTCCAGAAGCACCAGCAGCTCAAGGTTCCAGCAGCTCAAGGTTCCAGCAGCTCAAGGTTCCAGAAGCGCCAGCAGCTCAAGGCTCCAGCAGCTCAAGGCTGCAGCAGCTCAAGGTTCCAGAAGCTCAAGGCTCCAGATGCTCAAGGTTCCAGAAGCACCAGCAGCTCAAGGTTCCAGCAGCTCAAGGTTCCAGCAGCTCAAGGTTCCAGAAGCACCAGCAGCTCAAGGTTCCAGCAGCTCAAGGTTCCAGAAGCACCATCAGCTCAAGGTTCCAGCAGCTCAAGGCTCCAGCAGCTCAAGGTTCCAGCAGCTCAAGGCTCCAGCAGCTCAAGGTTCCAGAAGCACCAGCAGCTCAAGGTTCCAGAAGCTCAAGGCTCCAGATGCTCAAGGTTCCAGAAGCACCAGCAGCTCAAGGTTCCAGCAGCTCAAGGTTCCAGAAGCTCAAGGCTCCAGATGCTCAAGGTTCCAGAAGCACAAGCAGCTCAAGGTTCCAGCAGCTCAAGGTTCCAGCAGCTCAATGTTCCAGAAGCACCAGCAGCTCAAGGTTCCAGAAGCTCAAGGCTCCAGCAGCTCAAGGTTCCAGAAGCTCAAGGCTCCAGATGCTCAAGGTTCCAGAAGCACCAGCAGCTCAAGGTTCCAGCAGCTCAAGGTTCCAGCAGCTCAAGGTTCCAGAAGCACCAGCAGCTCAAGGTTCCAGCAGCTCAAGGTTCCAGAAGCACCAGCAGCTCAAGGTTCCAGCAGCTCAAGGCTCCAGCAGCTCAAGGTTCCAGCAGCTCAAGGCTCCAGATGCTCAAGGTTCCAGAAGCACCAGCAGCTCAAGGTTCCAGCAGCTCAAGGTTCCAGCAGCTGAAGGTTCGAGAAGCACCAGCAGCTCAAGGTTCCAGCAGCTCAAGGTTCCAGCAGCACCAGCAGCTCAAGGTTCCAGCAGCTCAGGGTTACAGCAGCTCAAGGCTCCAGAAGCTAGAGGTTCCAGAAGCTCAAGGTTCCAGCAGCTCAAGGTTCCAGAAGCACCAGCAGCTCAAGGCTGCAGCAGCTCAAGGTTCCAGCAGCTCAAGGTTCCAGAAGCACCAGCAGCTCAAGGCTCCAGCAGCTCAAGGTTCCAGAAGCTCAAGGCTCCAGATGTTCAAGGTTCCAGATATACCAGCAGCTCAAGGTTCCAGAAGCTCAAGGGTCCAGCAGCTCAAGGCTCCAGATGCTCAAGGCTCCAGATGCTCAAAGTTCCAGCAGCTCAAGGTTCCAGCAGCTCAAGGTTCCAGCAGCTCAAGGTTCCAGCAGCTCAAGGTTCCAGAAGCACCAGCAGCTCAAGGCTCCAGCAGCTCAAGGTTCCAGAAGCTCAAGGCTCCAGATGCTCAAGGTTCCAGAACCACCAGCAGCTCAAGGTTCCAGCAGCTCAAGGTTCCAGAAGCACCAGCAGCTCAAGGTTCCAGCAGCTCAAGGTTCCAGAAGCACCAGCAGCTCAAGGTTCCAGCAGCTCAAGGTTCCAGAAGCGCCAGCAGCTCAAGGCTCCAGCAGCTCAAGGTTCCAGAAGCTCAAGGCTCCAGATGCTCAAGGTTCCAGAAGCACCAGCAGCTCAAGGTTCCAGCAGCTCAAGGTTCCAGCAGCTCAAGGTTCCAGAAGCACCAGCAGCTCAAGGTTCCAGCAGCTCAAGGTTCCAGAAGCACCAGCAGCTCAAGGTTCCAGAAGCTCAAGGCTCCAGATGCTCAAGGTTCCAGAAGCACCAGCAGCTCAAGGTTCCAGCAGCTCAAGGTTCCAGCAGCTCAAGGTTCCAGAAGCACCAGCAGCTCAAGGTTCCAGCAGCTCAAGGTTCCAGCAGCACCAGCAGCTCAAGGTTCCAGCAGCTCAGGGTTCCAGAAGCACCAGCAGCTCAAGGCTGCAGCAGCTCAAGGTTCCAGCAGCTCAAGGTTCCAGAAGCACCAGCAGCTCAAGGCTCCAGCAGCTCAAGGTTCCAGAAGCTCAAGGCTCCAGATGCTCAAGGTTCCAGAAGCACCAGCAGCTCAAGGCTCCAGCAGCTCAAGGTTCCAGCAGCTCAAGGTTCCAGAAGCACCAGCAACTCAAGGTTCCAGCAGCTCAAGGTTCCAGAAGCACCAGCAGCTCAAGGTTCCAGCAGCTCAAGGCTCCAGCAGCTCAGAGTTCCGGCAGCTCAAGGCTCCAGCAGCTCAAGGTTCCAGAAGCACCAGCAGCTCAAGGTTCCAGAAGCTCAAGGCTCCAGATGCTCAAGGTTCCAGAAGCACCAGCAGCTCAAGGTTCCAGCAGCTCAAGGTTCCAGCAGCTGAAGGTTCCAGAAGCACCAGCAGCTCAAGGTTCCAGCAGCTCAAGGTTCCAGCAGCACCAGCAGCTCAATGTTCCAGCAGCTCAGGGTTACAGCAGCTCAAGGCTCCAGAAGCTAGAGGTTCCAGAAGCTCAAGGTTCCAGCAGCTCAATGTTCCAGAAGCACCAGCAGCTCAAGGCTGCAGCAGCTCAAGGTTCCAGCAGCTCAAAGTTCCAGAAGCACCAGCAACTCAAGGCTCCAGCAGCTCAAGGTTCCAGAAGCTCAAGGCTCCAGATGCTCAAGGTTCCAGATGCACCAGCAGCTCAAGGTTCCAGAAGCTCAAGGTTCCAGCAGCTCAAGGCTCCAGATGCTCAAGGCTCCAGATGCTCAAAGTTCCAGCAGCTCAATGTTCCAGCAGCTCAAGGTTCCAGCAGCTCAAGGTTCCAGCAGCTCAAGGTTCCAGAAGCACCAGCAGCTCAAGGTTCCAGCAGCTCAAGGCTCCAGCAGCTCAGAGTGCCGGCAGCTCAAGGTTCCAGCAGCTCAAGGTTCCAGAAGCACCAGCAGCTCAAGGCTCCAGCAGCTCAAGGTTCCAGCAGCTCAAGGTTCCAGAAGCTCAAGGCTCCAGATGCTCAAGGTTCCAGAAGCACCAGCAGCTCAAGGTTCCAGCAGCTCAAGGTTCCAGAAGCACCAGCAGCTCAAGGTTCCAGAAGCTCAAGGCTCCAGATGCTCAAGGTTCCAGAAGCACCAGCAGCTCAAGGTTCCAGCAGCTCAAGGTTCCAGCAGCTCAAGGTTCCAGAAGCACCAGCAGCTCAAGGTTCCAGCAGCTCAAGGTTCCAGCAGCACCAGCAGCTCAAGGTTCCAGCAGCTCAGGGTTCCAGAAGCACCAGCAGCTCAAGGCTGCAGCAGCTCAAGGTTCCAGCAGCTCAAGGTTCCAGAAGCACCAGCAGCTCAAGGCTCCAGCAGCTCAAGGTTCCAGAAGCTCAAGGCTCCAGATGCTCAAGGTTCCAGATGCAACAGCAGCTCAAGGTTCCAGAAGCTCAGGGTTCCAGCAGCTCAAGGTTCCAGCAGCTCAAGGTTCCAGCAGCTCAAGGTTCCAGAAGCACCAGCAGCTCAAGGCTCCAGCAGCTCAAGGTTCCAGCAGCTCAAGGTTCCAGAAGCACCAGCAACTCAAGGTTCCAGCAGCTCAAGGTTCCAGAAGCACCAGCAGCTCAAGGTTCCAGCAGCTCAAGGCTCCAGCAGCTCAGAGTTCCGGCAGCTCAAGTATCCAGCAGCTCAAGGTTCCAGAAGCATCAGCAGCTCAAGGTTCCAGAAGCTCAAGGCTCCAGATGCTCAAGGTTCCAGAAGCACCAGCAGCTCAAGGTTCCAGCAGCTCAAGGTTCCAGCAGCTGAAGGTTCCAGAAGCACCAGCAGCTCAAGGTTCCAGCAGCTCAAGGTTCCAGCAGCACCAGCAGCTCAATGTTCCAGCAGCTCAGGGTTACAGCAGCTCAAGGCTCCAGAAGCTAGAGGTTCCAGAAGCTCAAGGTTCCAGCAGCTCAATGTTCCAGAAGCACCAGCAGCTCAAGGCTGCAGCAGCTCAAGGTTCCAGCAGCTCAAAGTTCCAGAAGCACCAGCAACTCAAGGCTCCAGCAGCTCAAGGTTCCAGAAGCTCAAGGCTCCAGATGCTCAAGGTTCCAGATGCACCAGCAGCTCAAGGTTCCAGAAGCTCAAGGTTCCAGCAGCTCAAGGCTCCAGATGCTCAAGGCTCCAGATGCTCAAAGTTCCAGCAGCTCAATGTTCCAGCAGCTCAAGGTTCCAGCAGCTCAAGGTTCCAGCAGCTCAAGGTTCCAGAAGCACCAGCAGCTCAAGGTTCCAGCAGCTCAGGGTTACAGCAGCTCAAGGCTCCAGAAGCTAGAGGTTCCAGAAGCTCAAGGTTCCAGCAGCTCAATGTTCCAGAAGCACCAGCAGCTCAAGGCTGCAGCAGCTCAAGGTTCCAGCAGCTCAAAGTTCCAGAAGCACCAGCAGCTCAAGGCTCCAGCAGCTCAAGGTTCCAGAAGCTCAAGGCTCCAGATGCTCAAGGTTCCAGATGCACCAGCAGCTCAAGGTTCCAGAAGCTCAAGGTTCCAGCAGCTCAAGGCTCCAGAAGCTCAAGGCTCCAGATGCTCAAAGTTCCAGCAGCTCAATGTTCCAGCAGCTCAAGGTTCCAGCAGCTCAAGGTTCCAGCAGCTCAAGGTTCCAGAAGCACCAGCAGCTCAAGGCTCCAGCAGCTCAAGGTTCCAGAAGCTCAAGGCTCCAGAACCACCAGCAGCTCAAGGTTCCAGCAGCTCAAGGCTCCAGAAGCACCAGCAGCTCAAGGTTCCAGCAGATCAAGGTTCCAGAAGCACCAGCAGCTCAAGGTTCCAGCAGCTCAAGGTTCCAGAAGCGCCAGCAGCTCAAGGCTCCAGCAGCTCAAGGTTCCAGCAGCTCAAAGTTCCAGCAGCTCAAGGTTCCAGAAAGACCAGCAGCTCAAGGTTCCAGTAGCTCAAGACTCCACATGCTCAAGGTTCCAGAAGCACCAGCAGCTCAAGGTTCCAGCAGCTCAAGGTTCCAGAAGCTCAAGGCTCCAGATGCTCAAGGTTCCAGAAGCACCAGCAGCTCAAGGTTCCAGCAGCTCAAGGTTCCAGAAGCACCAGCAGCTCAAGGTTCCAGATGCTCAAGGTTCCAGAAGCACCAGCAGCTCAAGGTTCCAGCAGCTCAAGGTTCCAGCAGCTCAAGGTTCCAGATGCTCAAGGTTCCAGATGCACCAGCAGCTCAAGGTTCCAGAAGCTCAAGGGTCCAGCAGCTCAAGGCTCCAGATGCTCAAGGCTCCAGATGCTCAAAGTTCCAGCAGCTCAAGGTTCCAGCAGCTCAAGGTTCCAGCAGCTCAAGGTTCCAGAAGCACCAGCAGCTCAAGGCTCCAGCAGCTCAAGGTTCCAGAAGCTATAGGCTCCAGATGCTCAAGGTTCCAGAACCACCAGCAGCTCAAGGTTCCAGCAGCTCAAGGTTCCAGAAGCACCAGCAGCTCAAGGTTCCAGCAGCTCAAGGTTCCAGAAGCACCAGCAGCTCAAGGTTCCAGCAGCTCAAGGCTCTAGCAGCTCAAGGTTCCAGAAGCACCAGCAGCTCAAGGTTCCAGAAGCTCAAGGCTCCAGATGCTCAAGGTTCCTGAAGCACCAGCAGCTCAAGGTTCCAGCAGCTCAAGGTTCCAGAAGCACCAGCAGCTCAAGGTTCCAGCAGCTCAAGGTTCCAGAAGCACCAGCAGCTCAAGGTTCCAGCAGCTCAAGGTTCCAGAAGCGCCAGCAGCTCAAGGCTCCAGCCGCTCAAGGTTCCAGAAGCTCAAGGCTCCAGATGCTCAAGGTTCCAGAAGCACCAGCAGCTCAAGGTTCCAGCAGCTCAAGGTTCAAGCAGCTCAAGGTTCCAGAAGCACCAGCAGCTCAAGGTTCCAGCCGCTCAAGGTTCCAGAAGCACCAGCAGCTCAAGGTTCCAGAAGCTCAAGGCTCCAGATGCTCAAGGTTCCAGAAGCACCAGCAGCTCAAGGTTCCAGCAGCTCAAGGTTCCAGAAGCTCAAGGCTCCAGATGCTCAAGGTTCCAGAAGCACCAGCAGCTCAAGGTTCCAGCAGCTCAAGGTTCCAGCAGCTCAAGGTTCCAGCAGCTCAAGGTTCCAGAAGCACCAGCAGCTCAAGGTTCCAGAAGCTCAAGGCTCCAGATGCTCAAGGTTCCAGAAGCACCAGCAGCTCAAGGTTCCAGCAGCTCAAGGTTCCAGAAGCACCAGCAGCTCAAGGTTCCAGCAGCTCAAGGTTCCAGCAGCACCAGCAGCTCAAGGTTCCAGAAGCTCAAGGCTCCAGATGCTCAAGGTTCCAGAAGCACCAGCAGCTCAAGGTTCCAGCAGCTCAAGGTTCCAGAAGCACCAGCAGCTCAAGGTTCCAGCAGCTCAAGGTTCCAGAAGCTCAAGGTTCCAGAAGCACCAGCAGCTCAAGGTTCCAGAAGCTCAAGGCTCCAGAAGCTCAAGGCTCCAGATGCTCAAGGTTCCAGAAGCACCAGCAGCTCAAGGTTCCAGCAGCTCAAGGTTCCAGCAGCTCAAGGTTCCAGAAGCACCAGCAGCTCAAGGTTCCAGAAGCTCAAGGCTCCAGATGCTCAAGGTTCCAGAAGCACCAGCAGCTCAAGGTTCCAGAAGCTCAAGGCTCCAGATGCTCAAGGTTCCAGAAGCACCAGCAGCTCAAGGTTCCAGCAGCTCAAGGTTCCAGAAGCACCAGCAGCTCAAGGTTCCAGCAGCTCAAGGTTCCAGCAGCTCAAAGTTCCAGAAGCACCAGCAGCTCAAGGCTCCAGCAGCTCAAGGTTCCAGAAGCTCAAGGCTCCAGAAGCTCAAGGTTCCAGATGCACCAGCAGCTCAAGGTTCCAGAAGCTCAAGGTTCCAGCAGCTCAAGGCTCCAGATGCTCAAGGCTCCAGATGCTCAAAGTTCCAGCAGCTCAATGTTCCAGCAGCTCAAGGTTCCAGCAGCTCAAGGTTCCAGCAGCTGAAGGTTCCAGAAGCACCAGCAGCTCAAGGTTCCAGCAGCTCAAGGTTCCAGCAGCACCAGCAGCTCAAGGTTCCAGCAGCTCAGGGTTACAGCAGCTCAAGGCTCCAGAAGATAGAGGTTCCAGAAGCTCAAGGTTCCAGCAGCTCAATGTTCCAGAAGCACCAGCAGCTCAAGGCTGCAGCAGCTCAAGGTTCCAGTAGTTCAAAGTTCCAGAAGCACCAGCAGCTCAAGGCTCCAGCAGCTCAAGGTTCCAGCAGCTCAAGGCTCCAGAAGCTCAAGGTTCCAGATGCACCAGCAGCTCAAGGTTCCAGAAGCTCAAGGTTCCAGCAGCTCAAGGCTCCAGATGCTCAAGGCTCCAGATGCTCAAAGTTCCAGCAGCTCAATGTTCCAGCAGCTCAAGGTTCCAGCAGCTCAAGGTTCCAGAAGCACCAGCAGCTCAAGGCTCCAGCAGCTCAAGGTTCCAGAAGCTCAAGGCTCCAGATGCTCAAGGTTCCAGAACCACCAGCAGCTCAAGGTTCCAGAAGCACCAGCAGCTCAAGGTTCCAGCAGCTCAAGGTTCCAGAAGCACCAGCAGCTCAAGGTTCCAGCAGCTCAAGGTTCCAGCAGCTCAAGGTTCCAGAAGCGCCAGCAGCTCAAGGCTCCAGCAGCTCAAGGCTCCAGCAGCTCAAGGTTCCAGAAGCTCAAGGCTCCAGATGCTCAAGGTTCCAGAAGCACCAGCAGCTCAAGGTTCCAGCAGCTCAAGGTTCCAGCAGCTCAAGGTTCCAGAAGCACCAGCAGCTCAAGGTTCCAGCAGCTCAAGGTTCCAGAAGCACCATCAGCTCAAGGTTCCAGCAGCTCAAGGCTCCAGCAGCTCAAGGTTCCAGCAGCTCAAGGCTCCAGCAGCTCAAGGTTCCAGAAGCACCAGCAGCTCAAGGTTCCAGAAGCTCAAGGCTCCAGATGCTCCAGCATCTCAAGGTTCCAGATGCACCAGCAGCTCAAGGCTCCAGCAGCTCAAGGTTCCAGAAGCTATAGGCTCCAGATGCTCAAGGTTCCAGAACCACCAGCAGCTGAAGGTTCCAGCAGCTCAAGGTTCCAGAAGCACCAGCAGCTCAAGGTTCCAGCAGCTCAAGGCTCCAGCAGCTCAAGGTTCCAGAAGCACCAGCAGCTCAAGGTTCCAGAAGCTCAAGGGTCCAGCAGCTCAAGGCTCCAGATGCTCAAGGCTCCAGATGCTCAAAGTTCCAGCAGCTCAAGGTTCCAGCAGCTCAAGGTTCCAGCAGCTCAAGGTTCCAGAAGCACCAGTAGCTCAAGGCTCCAGCAGCTCAAGGTTCCAGAAGCTATAAGCTCCAGATGCTCAAGGTTCCAGAACCACCAGCAGCTCAAGGTTCCAGAAGCACCAGCAGCTCAAGGTTCCAGCAGCTCAAGGTTCCAGAAGCACCAGCAGCTCAAGGTTCCAGCAGCTCAAGGCTCCAGCAGCTCAAGGTTCCAGAAGCACCAGCAGCTCAAGGTTCCAGAAGCTCAAGGCTCCAGATGCTCAAGGTTCCTGAAGCACCAGCAGCTCAAGGTTCCAGCAGCTCAAGGTTCCAGAAGCACCAGCAGCTCAAGGTTCCAGAAGCTCAAGGCTCCATATGCTCAAGGTTCCAGAAGCACCAGCAGCTCAAGGTTCCAGCAGCTCAAGGTTCCAGAAGCACCAGCAGCTCAAGGTTCCAGAAGCTCAAGGCTCCAGATGCTCAAGGTTCCAGAAGCACCAGCAGCTCAAGGTTCCAGCAGCTCAAGGTTCCAGAAGCTCAAGGCTCCAGATGCTCAAGGTTCCAGAAGTACCAGCAGCTCAAGGTTCCAGCAGCTCAAGGTTCCAGCAGCTCAAGGTTCCAGAAGCACCAGCAGCTCAAGGTTCCAGAAGCTCAAGGCTCCAGATGCTCAAGGTTCCAGAAGCACCAGCAGCTCAAGGTTCCAGCAGCTCAAGGTTCCAGCAGCTCAAGGTTCCAGAAGCACCAGCAGCTCAAGGTTCCAGAAGCTCAAGGCTCCAGCAGCTCAAGGTTCCAGAAGCTCAAGGCTCCAGATGCTCAAGGTTCCAGAAGCACCAGCAGCTCAAGGTTCCAGCAGCTCAAGGGTCCAGCAGCTCAAGGTTCCAGAAGCACCAGCAGCTCAAGGTTCCAGCAGCTCAAGGTTCCAGAAGCACCAGCAGCTCAAGGTTCCAGAGGCTCAAGGCTCCAGCAGCTCAAGGTTCCAGCAGCTCAAGGCTCCAGATGCTCAAGGTTCCAGAAGCACCAGCAGCTCAAGGTTCCAGCAGCTCAAGGTTCAAGCAGCTGAAGGTTCCAGAAGCACCAGCAGCTCAAGGTTCCAGCAGCTCAAGGTTCCAGCAGCACCAGCAGCTCAAGGTTCCAGCAGCTCAGGGTTACAGCAGCTCAAGGCTCCAGAAGTTAGAGGTTCCAGAAGCTCAAGGTTCCAGCAGCTCAAGGTTCCAGAAGCACCAGCAGCTCAAGGCTGCAGCAGCTCAAGGTTCCAGCAGCTCAAGGTTCCAGAAGCACCAGCAGCTCAAGGCTCCAGCAGCTCAAGGTTCCAGAAGCTCAAGGCTCCAGATGTTCAAGGTTCCAGATGCACCAGCAGCTCAAGGTTCCAGAAGCTCAAGGGTCCAGCAGCTCAAGGCTCCAGATGCTCAAGGCTCCAGATGCTCAAAGTTCCAGCAGCTCAAGGTTCCAGCAGCTCAAGGTTCCAGAAGCACCAGGAGCTCAAGGTTCCAGCAGCTCAAGGTTCCAGAAGCACCAGCAGCTCAAGGTTCCAGCAGCTCAAGGTTCCAGAAGCGCCAGCAGCTCAAGGCTCCAGCAGCTCAAGGTTCCAGAAGCTCAAGGTTCCAGATGCTCAAGGTTCCAGAAGCACCAGCAGCTCAAGGTTCCAGCAGCTCAAGGTTCCAGAAGCACCATCAGCTCAAGGTTCCAGCAGCTCAAGGCTCCAGCAGCTCAAGGTTCCAGCAGCTCAAGGTTCCAGCAGCTCAAGGTTCCAGAAGCACCAGCAGCTCAAGGTTCCAGAAGCTCAAGGCTCCAGATGCTCAAGGTTCCAGAAGCACCAGCAGCTCAAGGTTCCAGCAGCTCAAGGTTCCAGAAGCTCAAGGCTCCAGAAGCTCAAGGTTCCAGAAGCACCAGCAGCTCAAGGTTCCAGCAGCTCAAGGTTCCAGCAGCTCAAGGTTCCAG
This sequence comes from Cyprinodon diabolis, assembly GCA_030533445.1. Lineage (NCBI taxonomy): Eukaryota > Metazoa > Chordata > Actinopteri > Cyprinodontiformes > Cyprinodontidae > Cyprinodon > Cyprinodon diabolis. The sequence goes on from JARPUW010000288.1 coordinate 22,878, forward strand.
AAGCACCAGCAGCTCAAGGTTCCAGAAGCTCAACGCTCCAGATGCTCAAGGTTCCAGAAGCACCAGCAGCTCAAGGTTCCAGCAGTTCAAGGTTCCAGCAGCTCAAGGTTCAAGAAGCACCAGCAGCTCAAGGTTCCAGAAGCTCAAGGTTCCAGCAGCTCAAGGTTCCAGCAGCTCAAGGTTCCAGAAGCACCAGCAGCTCAAGGTTCCAGCAGCTCAAGGTTCCAGAAGCACCAGCAGCTCAAGGTTCCAGCAGCTCAAGGTTCCAGAAGCTCAAGGCTCCAGATGTTCAAGGTTCCAGATGCACCAGCAGCTCAAGGTTCCAGAAGCTCAAGGGTCCAGCAGCTCAAGGCTCCAGATGCTCAAGGCTCCAGATGCTCAAAGTTCCAGCAGCTCAAGGTTCCAGAAGCACCAGGAGCTCAAGGTTCCAGCAGCTCAAGGTTCCAGAAGCACCAGCAGCTCAAGGTTCCAGCAGCTCAAGGTTCCAGAAGCGCCAGCAGCTCAAGGCTCCAGCAGCTCAAGGTTCCAGAAGCTCAAGGTTCCAGATGCTCAAGGTTCCAGAAGCACCAGCAGCTCAAGGTTCCAGCAGCTCAAGGTTCCAGAAGCACCATCAGCTCAAGGTTCCAGCAGCTCAAGGCTCCAGCAGCTCAAGGTTCCAGCAGCTCAAGGTTCCAGCAGCTCAAGGTTCCAGAAGCACCAGCAGCTCAAGGTTCCAGAAGCTCAAGGCTCCAGATGCTCAAGGTTCCAGAAGCACCAGCAGCTCAAGGTTCCAGCAGCTCAAGGTTCCAGAAGCTCAAGGCTCCAGAAGCTCAAGGTTCCAGAAGCACCAGCAGCTCAAGGTTCCAGCAGCTCAAGGTTCCAGCAGCTCAAGGTTCCAGAAGCACCAGCAGCTCAAGGTTCCAGAAGCTCAAGGCTCCAGATGCTCAAGGTTCCAGAAGCACCAGCAGCTCAAGGTTCCAGCAGCTCAAGGTTCCAAAAGCACCAGCAGCTCAAGGTTCCAGCAGCTCAAGGTTCAAGAAGCACCAGCAGCTCAAGGTTCCAGAAGCTCAAGGTTCCAGCAGCTCAAGGTTCCAGCAGCTCAAGGTTCCAGAAGCACCAGCAGCTCAAGGTTCCAGCAGCTCAAGGTTCCAGAAGCACCAGCAGCTCAAGGTTCCAGCAGCTCAAGGCTCCAGCAGCTCAAGGTTCCAGAAGCACCAGCAGCTCAAGGCTCCAGCAGCTCAAGGTTCCAGAAGCTCAATGCTCCAGATGCTCAAGGTTCCAGAAGCACCAGCAGCTCAAGGTTCCAGCAGCTCAAGGTTCCAGAAGCACCAGCAGCTCAAGGTTCCAGCAGCTCAAGGTTCCAGAAGCACCAGCAGCTCAAGGCTCCAGCAGCTCAAGGTTCCAGAAGCTCAAGGCTCCAGATGCTCAAGGTTCCAGATGCACCAGCAGCTCAAGGTTCCAGAAGCTCAAGGTTCCAGCAGCTCAAGGCTCCAGATGCTCAAGGCTCCAGATGCTCAAAGTTCCAGCAGCTCAATGTTCCAGCAGCTCAAGGTTCCAGCAGCTCAAGGTTCCAGAAGCACCAGCAGCTCAAGGCTCCAGCAGCTCAAGGTTCCAGAAGCTCAAGGCTCCAGATGCTCAAGGTTCCAGAACCACCAGCAGCTCAAGGTTCCAGCAGCTCAAGGTTCCAGAAGCACCAGCAGCTCAAGGTTCCAGCAGCTCAAGGTTCCAGAAGCACCAGCAGCTCAAGGTTCCAGCAGCTCAAGGTTCCAGCAGCTCAAGGTTCCAGAAGCGCCAGCAGCTTAAGGCTCCAGCAGCCCAAGGTTCCAGAAGCTCAAGGCTCCAGATTCTCAAGGTTCCAGAAGCACCAGCAGCTCAAGGTTCGAGCAGCTCAAGGTTCCAGCAGCTCAAGGTTCCAGAAGCACCAGCAGCTCAAGGTTCCAGCAGCTCAAGGTTCCAGCAGCTCAAGGTTCCAGAAGCGCCAGCAGCTTAAGGCTCCAGCAGCCCAAGGTTCCAGAAGCTCAAGGCTCCAGATTCTCAAGGTTCCAGAAGCACCAGCAGCTCAAGGTTCCAGCAGCTCAAGGTTCCAGCAGCTCAAGGTTCCAGAAGCACCAGCAGCTCAAGGTTCCAGTAGCTCAAGGCTCCACATGCTCAAGGTTCCAGAAGCACCAGCAGCTCAAGGTTCCAGCAGCTCAAGGTTCCAGAAGCTCAAGGCTCCAGATGCTCAAGGTTCCAGAAGCACCAGCAGCTCAAGGTTCCAGCAGCTCAAGGTTCCAGAAGCACCAGCAGCTCAAGGTTCCAGAAGCTCAAGGCTCCAGATGCTCAAGGTTCCAGAAGCACCAGCAGCTCAAGGTTCCAGCAGCTCAAGGTTCCAGATGCTCAAGGTTCCAGATGCACCAGCAGCTCAAGGTTCCAGAAGCTCAAGGGTCCAGCAGCTCAAGGCTCCAGATGCCCAAGGCTCCAGATGCTCAAAGTTCCAGCAGCTCAAGGTTCCAGCAGCTCAAGGTTCCAGCAGCTCAAGGTTCCAGCAGCTCAAGGTTCCAGAAGCACCAGCAGCTCAAGGTTCCAGAAGCTATAGGCTCCAGATGCTCAAGGTTCCAGAACCACCAGCAGCTCAAGGTTCCAGCAGCTCAAGGTTCCAGAAGCACCAGCAGCTCAAGGTTCCAGCAGCTCAAGGTTCCAGAAGCACCAGCAGCTCAAGGCTCCAGCAGCTCAAGGTTCCAGAAGCACCAGCAGCTCAAGGTTCCAGAAGCTCAAGGCTCCAGATGCTCAAGGTTCCTGAAGCACCAGCAGCTCAAGGTTCCAGCAGCTCAGGGTTCCAGAAGCACCAGCAGCTCAAGGTTCCAGAAGCTCAAGGCTCCATATGCTCAAGGTTCCAGAAGCACCAGCAGCTCAAGGTTCCAGCAGCTCAAGGTTCCAGAAGCACCAGCAGCTCAAGGTTCCAGCAGCTCAAGGTTCCAGCAGCTCAAGGTTCCAGCAGCTCAAGGTTCCAGAAGCACCAGCAGCTCAAGGCTCCAGCAGCTCAAGGTTCCAGAAGCTCAAGGCTCCAGATGCTCAAGGTTCCAGAAGCACCAGCAGCTCAAGGTTCCAGCAGCTCAAGGTTCCAGCAGCTCAAGGTTCCAGAAGCACCAGCAGCTCAAGGTTCCAGCAGCTCAAGGTTCCAGAAGCACCAGCAGCTCAAGGTTCCAGCATCTCAAGGCTCCAGCAGCTCAAAGTTCCAGCAGCTCAAGGCTCCAGCAGCTCAAGGTTCCAGAAGCACCAGCAGCTCAAGGTTCCAGAAGCTCAAGGCTCCAGATGCTCAAGGTTCCAGAAGCACCAGCAGCTCAAGGTTCCAGCAGCTCAAGGTTCCAGCAGCTCAAGGTTCCAGAAGCACCAGCAGCTCAAGGTTCCAGCAGCTCAGGGTTACAGCAGCTCAAGGCTCCAGAAGCTAGAGGTTCCAGAAGCTCAAGGTTCCAGCAGCTCAATGTTCCAGAAGCACCAGCAGCTCAAGGCTGCAGCAGCTCAAGGTTCCAGCAGCTCAAAGTTCCAGAAGCACCAGCAGCTCAAGGCTCCAGCAGCTCAAGGTTCCAGAAGCTCAAGGCTCCAGAAGCTCAAGGTTCCAGATGCACCAGCAGCTCAAGGTTCCAGAAGCTCAAGGTTCCAGCAGCTCAAGGCTCCAGATGCTCAAGGCTCCAGATGCTCAAAGTTCCAGCAGCTCAATGTTCCAGCAGCTCAAGGTTCCAGCAGCTCAAGGTTCCAGCAGCTCAAGGTTCCAGAAGCACCAGCAGCTCAAGGCTCCAGCAGCTCAAGGTTCCAGAAGCTCAAGGCTCCAGATGCTCAAGGTTCCAGAACCACCAGCAGCTCAAGGTTCCAGAAGCACCAGCAGCTCAAGGTTCCAGCAGCTCAAGGTTCCAGAAGCACCAGCAGCTCAAGGTTCCAGCAGCTCAAGGTTCCAGCAGCTCAAGGTTCCAGAAGCGCCAGCAGCTCAAGGCTCCAGCAGCCCAAGGTTCCAGAAGCTCAAGGCTCCAGATTCTCAAGGTTCCAGAAGCACCAGCAGCTCAAGGTTCCAGCAGCTCAAAGTTCCAGCAGCTCAAGGTTCCAGAAGCACCAGCAGCTCAAGGTTCCAGTAGCTCAAGGCTCCACATGCTCAAGGTTCCAGAAGCACCAGCAGCTCAAGGTTCCAGCAGCTCAAGGTTCCAGAAGCTCAAGGCTCCAGATGCTCAAGGTTCCAGAAGCACCAGCAGCACAAGGTTCCAGCAGCTCAAGGTTCCAGAAGCACCAGCAGCTCAAGGTTCCAGAAGCTCAAGGCTCCAGATGCTCAAGGTTCCAGAAGCACCAGCAGCTCAAGGTTCCAGCAGCTCAAGGTTCCAGCAGCTCAAGGTTCCAGATGCTCAAGGTTCCAGATGCACCAGCAGCTCAAGGTTCCAGAAGCTCAAGGGTCCAGCAGCTCAAGGCTCCAGATGCTCAAGGCTCCAGATGCTCAAAGTTCCAGCAGCTCAAGCTTCCAGCAGCTCAAGGTTCCAGCAGCTCAAGGTTCCAGAAGCACCAGCAGCTCAAGGCTCCAGCAGCTCAAGGTTCCAGAAGCTATAGGCTCCAGATGCTCAAGGTTCCAGAACCACCAGCAGCTCAAGGTTCCAGCAGCTCAAGGTTCCAGAAGCACCAGCAGCTCAAGGTTCCAGCAGCTCAAGGTTCCAGAAGCACCAGCTGCTCAAGGTTCCAGCAGCTCAAGGCTCCAGCAGCTCAAGGTTCCAGAAGCACCAGCAGCTCAAGGTTCCAGAAGCTCAAGGCTCCAGATGCTCAAGGTTCCTGAAGCACCAGCAGCTCAAGGTTCCAGCAGCTCAAGGTTCCAGAAGCACCAGCAGCTCAAGGTTCCAGAAGCTCAAGGCTCCAGATGCTCAAGGTTCCAGAAGCACCAGCAGCTCAAGGTTCCAGCAGCTCAAGGTTCCAGAAGCTCAAGGCTCCAGATGCTCAAGGTTCCAGAAGCACCAGCAGCACAAGGTTCCAGCAGCTCAAGGTTCCAGAAGCACCAGCAGCTCAAGGTTCCAGAAGCTCAAGGCTCCAGATGCTCAAGGTTCCAGAAGCACCAGCAGCTCAAGGTTCCAGCAGCTCAAGGTTCCAGCAGCTCAAGGTTCCAGATGCTCAAGGTTCCAGATGCACCAGCAGCTCAAGGTTCCAGAAGCTCAAGTGTCCAGCAGCTCAAGGCTCCAGATGCTCAAGGCTCCAGATGCTCAAAGTTCCAGCAGCTCAAGCTTCCAGCAGCTCAAGGTTCCAGCAGCTCAAGGTTCCAGAAGCACCAGCAGCTCAAGGCTCCAGCAGCTCAAGGTTCCAGAAGCTATAGGCTCCAGATGCTCAAGGTTCCAGAACCACCAGCAGCTCAAGGTTCCAGCAGCTCAAGGTTCCAGAAGCACCAGCAGCTCAAGGTTCCAGCAGCTCAAGGTTCCAGAAGCACCAGCAGCTCAAGGTTCCAGCAGCTCAAGGCTCCAGCAGCTCAAGGTTCCAGAAGCACCAGCAGCTCAAGGTTCCAGAAGCTCAAGGCTCCAGATGCTCAAGGTTCCTGAAGCACCAGCAGCTCAAGGTTCCAGCAGCTCAAGGTTCCAGAAGCACCAGCAGCTCAAGGTTCCAGAAGCTCAAGGCTCCAGATGCTCAAGGTTCCAGAAGCACCAGCAGCTCAAGGTTCCAGTAGCTCAAGGTTCCAGAAGCACCAGCAGCTCAAGCTTCCAGCAGCTCAAGGTTCCAGCAGCTCAAGGTTCCAGCAGCTCAAGGTTCCAGAAGCACCAGCAGCTCAAGGTTCCAGCAGCTCAAGGCTCCAGCAGCTCAAAGTTCCAGCAGCTCAAGGCTCCAGCAGCTCAAGGTTCCAGAAGCACCAGCAGCTCAAGGTTCCAGAAGCTCAAGGCTCCAGATGCTCAAGGTTCCAGAAGCACCAGCAGCTCAAGGTTCCAGCAGCTCAAGGTTCCAGCAGCTGAAGGTTCCAGAAGCACCAGCAGCTCAAGGTTCCAGCAGCTCAAGGTTCCAGCAGCACCAGCAGCTCAAGGTTCCAGCAGCTCAGGGTTACAGCAGCTCAAGGCTCCAGAAGCTAGAGGTTCCAGAAGCTCAAGGTTCCAGCAGCTCAATGTTCCAGAAGCACCAGCAGCTCAAGGCTGCAGCAGCTCAAGGTTCCAGCAGTTCAAAGTTCCAGAAGCACCAGCAGCTCAAGGCTCCAGCAGCTCAAGGTTCCAGCAGCTCAAGGCTCCAGAAGCTCAAGGTTCCAGATGCACCAGCAGCTCAAGGTTCCAGAAGCTCAAGGTTCCAGCAGCTCAAGGCTCCAGATGCTCAAGGCTCCAGATGCTCAAAGTTCCAGCAGCTCAATGTTCCAGCAGCTCAAGGTTCCAGCAGCTCAAGGTTCCAGAAGCACCAGCAGCTCAAGGCTCCAGCAGCTCAAGGTTCCAGAAGCTCAAGGCTCCAGATGCTCAAGGTTCCAGAACCACCAGCAGCTCAAGGTTCCAGCAGCTCAAGGTTCCAGAAGCACCAGCAGCTCAAGGTTCCAGCAGCTCAAGGTTCCAGAAGCACCAGCAGCTCAAGGTTCCAGCAGCTCAAGGTTCCAGAAGCGCCAGCAGCTCAAGGCTCCAGCAGCTCAAGGCTCCAGCAGCTCAAGGTTCCAGAAGCTCAAGGCTCCAGATGCTCAAGGTTCCAGAAGCACCAGCAGCTCAAGGTTCCAGAAGCTCAAGGTTCCAGCAGCTCAAGGTTCCAGAAGCACCAGCAGCTCAAGGTTCCAGCAGCTCAAGGTTCCAGAAGCACCATCAGCTCAAGGTTCCAGCAGCTAAAGGCTCCAGCAGCTCAAGGTTCCAGCAGCTCAAGGCTCCAGCAGCTCAAGGTTCCAGAAGTACCAGCAGCTCAAGGTTCCAGAAGCTCAAGGCTCCAGATGCTCAAGGTTCCAGAAGCACCAGCAGCTCAAGGTTCCAGCAGCTCAAGGTTCCAGAAGCTCAAGGCTCCAGATGCTCAAGGTTCCAGAAGCACAAGCAGCTCAAGGTTCCAGCAGCTCAAGGTTCCAGCAGCTCAAGGTTCCAGAAGCACCAGCAGCTCAAGGTTCCAGAAGCTCAAGGCTCCAGATGCTCAAGGTTCCAGAAGCACCAGCAGCTCAAGGTTCCAGCAGCTCAAGGTTCCAGCAGCTCAAGGTTCCAGAAGCACCAGCAGCTCAAGGTTCCAGAAGCTGAAGGCTCCAGCAGCTCAAGGTTCCAGAAGCTCAAGGCTCCAGATGCTCAAGGTTCCAGAAGCACCAGCAGCTCAAGGTTCCAGCAGCTCAAGGTTCCAGCAGCTCAAGGTTCCAGAAGCACCAGCAGCTCAAGGTTCCAGCAGCTCAAGGTTCCAGAAGCACCAGCAGCTCAAGGTTCCAGCAGCTCAAGGCTCCAGCAGCTCAAGGTTCCAGCAGCTCAAGGCTCCAGATGCTCAAGGTTCCAGAAGCACCAGCAGCTCAAGGTTCCAGCAGCTCAAGGTTCCAGCAGCTGAAGGTTCGAGAAGCACCAGCAGCTCAAGGTTCCAGCAGCTCAAGGTTCCAGCAGCACCAGCAGCTCAAGGTTCCAGCAGCTCAGGGTTACAGCAGCTCAAGGCTCCAGAAGCTAGAGGTTCCAGAAGCTCAAGGTTCCAGCAGCTCAAGGTTCCAGAAGCACCAGCAGCTCAAGGCTGCAGCAGCTCAAGGTTCCAGCAGCTCAAGGTTCCAGAAGCACCAGCAGCTCAAGGCTCCAGCAGCTCAAGGTTCCAGAAGCTCAAGGCTCCAGATGTTCAAGGTTCCAGATATACCAGCAGCTCAAGGTTCCAGAAGCTCAAGGGTCCAGCAGCTCAAGGCTCCAGATGCTCAAGGCTCCAGATGCTCAAAGTTCCAGCAGCTCAAGGTTCCAGCAGCTCAAGGTTCCAGCAGCTCAAGGTTCCAGCAGCTCAAGGTTCCAGAAGCACCAGCAGCTCAAGGCTCCAGCAGCCCAAGGTTCCAGAAGCTCAAGGCTCCAGATTCTCAAGGTTCCAGAAGCACCAGCAGCTCAAGGTTCCAGCAGCTCAAAGTTCCAGCAGCTCAAGGTTCCAGAAGCACCAGCAGCTCAAGGTTCCAGTAGCTCAAGGCTCCACATGCTCAAGGTTCCAGAAGCACCAGCAGCTCAAGGTTCCAGCAGCTCAAGGTTCCAGAAGCTCAAGGCTCCAGATGCTCAAGGTTCCAGAAGCACCAGCAGCACAAGGTTCCAGCAGCTCAAGGTTCCAGAAGCACCAGCAGCTCAAGGTTCCAGAAGCTCAAGGCTCCAGATGCTCAAGGTTCCAGAAGCACCAGCAGCTCAAGGTTCCAGCAGCTCAAGGTTCCAGCAGCTCAAGGTTCCAGATGCTCAAGGTTCCAGATGCACCAGCAGCTCAAGGTTCCAGAAGCTCAAGGGTCCAGCAGCTCAAGGCTCCAGATGCTCAAGGCTCCAGATGCTCAAAGTTCCAGCAGCTCAAGCTTCCAGCAGCTCAAGGTTCCAGCAGCTCAAGGTTCCAGAAGCACCAGCAGCTCAAGGCTCCAGCAGCTCAAGGTTCCAGAAGCTATAGGCTCCAGATGCTCAAGGTTCCAGAACCACCAGCAGCTCAAGGTTCCAGCAGCTCAAGGTTCCAGAAGCACCAGCAGCTCAAGGTTCCAGCAGCTCAAGGTTCCAGAAGCACCAGCAGCTCAAGGTTCCAGCAGCTCAAGGCTCCAGCAGCTCAAGGTTCCAGAAGCACCAGCAGCTCAAGGTTCCAGAAGCTCAAGGCTCCAGATGCTCAAGGTTCCTGAAGCACCAGCAGCTCAAGGTTCCAGCAGCTCAAGGTTCCAGAAGCACCAGCAGCTCAAGGTTCCAGAAGCTCAAGGCTCCAGATGCTCAAGGTTCCAGAAGCACCAGCAGCTCAAGGTTCCAGCAGCTCAAGGTTCCAGAAGCTCAAGGCTCCAGATGCTCAAGGTTCCAGAAGCACCAGCAGCACAAGGTTCAAGCAGCTCAAGGTTCCAGAAGCACCAGCAGCTCAAGGTTCCAGAAGCTCAAGGCTCCAGATGCTCAAGGTTCCAGAAGCACCAGCAGCTCAAGGTTCCAGCAGCTCAAGGTTCCAGCAGCTCAAGGTTCCAGATGCTCAAGGTTCCAGATGCACCAGCAGCTCAAGGTTCCAGAAGCTCAAGGGTCCAGCAGCTCAAGGCTCCAGATGCTCAAGGCTCCAGATGCTCAAAGTTCCAGCAGCTCAAGCTTCCAGCAGCTCAAGGTTCCAGCAGCTCAAGGTTCCAGAAGCACCAGCAGCTCAAGGCTCCAGCAGCTCAAGGTTCCAGAAGCTATAGGCTCCAGATGCTCAAGGTTCCAGAACCACCAGCAGCTCAAGGTTCCAGCAGCTCAAGGTTCCAGCAGCTCAAGGCTCCAGCAGCTCAAGGTTCCAGAAGCACCAGCAGCTCAAGGTTCCAGAAGCTCAAGGCTCCAGATGCTCAAGGTTCCTGAAGCACCAGCAGCTCAAGGTTCCAGCAGCTCAAGGTTCCAGAAGCACCAGCAGCTCAAGGTTCCAGAAGCTCAAGGCTCCAGATGCTCAAGGTTCCAGAAGCACCAGCAGCTCAAGGTTCCAGCAGCTCAAGGTTCCAGAAGCACCAGCAGCTCAAGCTTCCAGCAGCTCAAGGTTCCAGCAGCTCAAGGTTCCAGCAGCTCAAGGTTCCAGAAGCACCAGCAGCTCAAGGTTCCAGCAGCTCAAGGCTCCAGCAGCTCAAAGTTCCAGCAGCTCAAGGCTCCAGCAGCTCAAGGTTCCAGAAGCACCAGCAGCTCAAGGTTCCAGAAGCTCAAGGCTCCAGATGCTCAAGGTTCCAGAAGCACCAGCAGCTCAAGGTTCCAGCAGCTCAAGGTTCCAGCAGCTGAAGGTTCCAGAAGCACCAGCAGCTCAAGGTTCCAGCAGCTCAAGGTTCCAGCAGCACCAGCAGCTCAAGGTTCCAGCAGCTCAGGGTTACAGCAGCTCAAGGCTCCAGAAGCTAGAGGTTCCAGAAGCTCAAGGTTCCAGCAGCTCAATGTTCCAGAAGCACCAGCAGCTCAAGGCTGCAGCAGCTCAAGGTTCCAGCAGTTCAAAGTTCCAGAAGCACCAGCAGCTCAAGGCTCCAGCAGCTCAAGGTTCCAGCAGCTCAAGGCTCCAGAAGCTCAAGGTTCCAGATGCACCAGCAGCTCAAGGTTCCAGAAGCTCAAGGTTCCAGCAGCTCAAGGCTCCAGATGCTCAAGGCTCCAGATGCTCAAAGTTCCAGCAGCTCAATGTTCCAGCAGCTCAAGGTTCCAGCAGCTCAAGGTTCCAGAAGCACCAGCAGCTCAAGGCTCCAGCAGCTCAAGGTTCCAGAAGCTCAAGGCTCCAGATGCTCAAGGTTCCAGAACCACCAGCAGCTCAAGGTTCCAGCAGCTCAAGGTTCCAGAAGCACCAGCAGCTCAAGGTTCCAGCAGCTCAAGGTTCCAGAAGCACCAGCAGCTCAAGGTTCCAGCAGCTCAAGGTTCCAGAAGCGCCAGCAGCTCAAGGCTCCAGCAGCTCAAGGCTCCAGCAGCTCAAGGTTCCAGAAGCTCAAGGCTCCAGATGCTCAAGGTTCCAGAAGCACCAGCAGCTCAAGGTTCCAGAAGCTCAAGGTTCCAGCAGCTCAAGGTTCCAGAAGCACCAGCAGCTCAAGGTTCCAGCAGCTCAAGGTTCCAGAAGCACCATCAGCTCAAGGTTCCAGCAGCTAAAGGCTCCAGCAGCTCAAGGTTCCAGCAGCTCAAGGCTCCAGCAGCTCAAGGTTCCAGAAGTACCAGCAGCTCAAGGTTCCAGAAGCTCAAGGCTCCAGATGCTCAAGGTTCCAGAAGCACCAGCAGCTCAAGGTTCCAGCAGCTCAAGGTTCCAGAAGCTCAAGGCTCCAGATGCTCAAGGTTCCAGAAGCACAAGCAGCTCAAGGTTCCAGCAGCTCAAGGTTCCAGCAGCTCAAGGTTCCAGAAGCACCAGCAGCTCAAGGTTCCAGAAGCTCAAGGCTCCAGATGCTCAAGGTTCCAGAAGCACCAGCAGCTCAAGGTTCCAGCAGCTCAAGGTTCCAGCAGCTCAAGGTTCCAGAAGCACCAGCAGCTCAAGGTTCCAGAAGCTCAAGGCTCCAGCAGCTCAAGGTTCCAGAAGCTCAAGGCTCCAGATGCTCAAGGTTCCAGAAGCACCAGCAGCTCAAGGTTCCAGCAGCTCAAGGTTCCAGCAGCTCAAGGTTCCAGAAGCACCAGCAGCTCAAGGTTCCAGCAGCTCAAGGTTCCAGAAGCACCAGCAGCTCAAGGTTCCAGCAGCTCAAGGCTCCAGCAGCTCAAGGTTCCAGCAGCTCAAGGCTCCAGATGCTCAAGGTTCCAGAAGCACCAGCAGCTCAAGGTTCCAGCAGCTCAAGGTTCCAGCAGCTGAAGGTTCGAGAAGCACCAGCAGCTCAAGGTTCCAGCAGCTCAAGGTACCAGCAGCACCAGCAGCTCAAGGTTCCAGCAGCTCAGGGTTACAGCAGCTCAAGGCTCCAGAAGCTAGAGGTTCCAGAAGCTCAAGGTTCCAGCAGCTCAAGGTTCCAGAAGCACCAGCAGCTCAAGGCTGCAGCAGCTCAAGGTTCCAGCAGCTCAAGGTTCCAGAAGCACCAGCAGCTCAAGGCTCCAGCAGCTCAAGGTTCCAGAAGCTCAAGGCTCCAGATGTTCAAGGTTCCAGATATACCAGCAGCTCAAGGTTCCAGAAGCTCAAGGGTCCAGCAGCTCAAGGCTCCAGATGCTCAAGGCTCCAGATGCTCAAAGTTCCAGCAGCTCAAGGTTCCAGCAGCTCAAGGTTCCAGCAGCTCAAGGTTCCAGCAGCTCAAGGTTCCAGAAGCACCAGCAGCTCAAGGCTCCAGCAGCTCAAGGTTCCAGAAGCTCAAGGCTCCAGATGCTCAAGGTTCCAGAACCACCAGCAGCTCAAGGTTCCAGCAGCTCAAGGTTCCAGCAGCTGAAGGTTCGAGAAGCACCAGCAGCTCAAGGTTCCAGCAGCTCAAGGTTCCAGCAGCACCAGCAGCTCAAGGTTCCAGCAGCTCAGGGTTACAGCAGCTCAAGGCTCCAGAAGCTAGAGGTTCCAGAAGCTCAAGGTTCCAGCAGCTCAAGGTTCCAGAAGCACCAGCAGCTCAAGGCTGCAGCAGCTCAAGGTTCCAGCAGCTCAAGGTTCCAGAAGCACCAGCAGCTCAAGGCTCCAGCAGCTCAAGGTTCCAGAAGCTCAAGGCTCCAGATGCTCAAGGCTCCAGATGCTCAAAGTTCCAGCAGCTCAAGGTTCCAGCAGCTCAAGGTTCCAGCAGCTCAAGGTTCCAGCAGCTCAAGGTTCCAGAAGCACCAGCAGCTCAAGGCTCCAGCAGCTCAAGGTTCCAGAAGCTCAAGGCTCCAGATGCTCAAGGTTCCAGAACCACCAGCAGCTCAAGGTTCCAGCAGCTCAAGGTTCCAGAAGCACCAGCAGCTCAAGGTTCCAGCAGCTCAAGGTTCCAGAAGCACCAGCAGCTCAAGGTTCCAGCAGCTCAAGGTTCCAGAAGCGCCAGCAGCTCAAGGCTCTAGCAGCTCAAGGTTCCAGAAGCTCAAGGCTCCAGATGCTCAAGGTTCCAGAAGCACCAGCAGCTCAAGGTTCCAGCAGCTCAAGGTTCCAGCAGCTCAAGGTTCCAGAAGCACCAGCAGCTCAAGGTTCCAGCAGCTCAAGGTTCCAGAAGCACCAGCAGCTCAAGGTTCCAGAAGCTCAAGGCTCCAGATGCTCAAGGTTCCAGAAGCACCAGCAGCTCAAGGTTCCAGCAGCTCAAGGTTCCAGCAGCTCAAGGTTCCAGAAGCACCAGCAGCTCAAGGTTCCAGCAGCTCAAGGTTCCAGAAGCACCAGCAGCTCAAGGTTCCAGAAGCTCAAGGCTCCAGATGCTCAAGGTTCCAGAAGCACCAGCAGCTCAAGGTTCCAGCAGCTCAAGGTTCCAGCAGCTCAAGGTTCCAGAAGCACCAGCAGCTCAAGGTTCCAGCAGCTCAAGGTTCCAGCAGCACCAGCAGCTCAAGGTTCCAGCAGCTCAGGGTTCCAGAAGCACCAGCAGCTCAAGGCTGCAGCAGCTCAAGGTTCCAGCAGCTCAAGGTTCCAGAAGCACCAGCAGCTCAAGGCTCCAGCAGCTCAAGGTTCCAGAAGCTCAAGGCTCCAGATGCTCAAGGTTCCAGATGCACCAGCAGCTCAAGGTTCCAGAAGCTCAAGGCTCCAGCAGCTCAAGGTTCCAGAAGCTCAAGGCTCCAGATGCTCAAGGTTCCAGAAGCACCAGCAGCTCAAGGTTCCAGCAGCTCAAGGTTCCAGCAGCTCAAGGTTCCAGAAGCACCAGCAGCTCAAGGTTCCAGCAGCTCAAGGTTCCAGAAGCACCAGCAGCTCAAGGTTCCAGCAGCTCAAGGCTCCAGCAGCTCAAGGTTCCAGCAGCTCAAGGCTCCAGATGCTCAAGGTTCCAGAAGCACCAGCAGCTCAAGGTTCCAGCAGCTCAAGGTTCCAGCAGCTGAAGGTTCGAGAAGCACCAGCAGCTCAAGGTTCCAGCAGCTCAAGGTTCCAGCAGCACCAGCAGCTCAAGGTTCCAGCAGCTCAGGGTTACAGCAGCTCAAGGCTCCAGAAGCTAGAGGTTCCAGAAGCTCAAGGTTCCAGCAGCTCAAGGTTCCAGAAGCACCAGCAGCTCAAGGCTGCAGCAGCTCAAGGTTCCAGCAGCTCAAGGTTCCAGAAGCACCAGCAGCTCAAGGCTCCAGCAGCTCAAGGTTCCAGAAGCTCAAGGCTCCAGATGTTCAAGGTTCCAGATATACCAGCAGCTCAAGGTTCCAGAAGCTCAAGGGTCCAGCAGCTCAAGGCTCCAGATGCTCAAGGCTCCAGATGCTCAAAGTTCCAGCAGCTCAATGTTCCAGCAGCTCAAGGTTCCAGCAGCTCAAGGTTCCAGCAGCTCAAGGTTCCAGAAGCACCAGCAGCTCAAGGCTCCAGCAGCTCAAGGTTCCAGAAGCTCAAGGCTCCAGATGCTCAAGGTTCCAGAACCACCAGCAGCTCAAGGTTCCAGCAGCTCAAGGTTCCAGAAGCACCAGCAGCTCAAGGTTCCAGCAGCTCAAGGTTCCAGAAGCACCAGCAGCTCAAGGTTCCAGCAGCTCAAGGTTCCAGAAGCGCCAGCAGCTCAAGGCTCCAGCAGCTCAAGGTTCCAGAAGCTCAAGGCTCCAGATGCTCAAGGTTCCAGAAGCACCAGCAGCTCAAGGTTCCAGCAGCTCAAGGTTCCAGCAGCTCAAGGTTCCAGAAGCACCAGCAGCTCAAGGTTCCAGCAGCTCAAGGTTCCAGAAGCACCAGCAGCTCAAGGTTCCAGAAGCTCAAGGCTCCAGATGCTCAAGGTTCCAGAAGCACCAGCAGCTCAAGGTTCCAGCAGCTCAAGGTTCCAGCAGCTCAAGGTTCCAGAAGCACCAGCAGCTCAAGGTTCCAGCAGCTCAAGGTTCCAGCAGCACCAGCAGCTCAAGGTTCCAGCAGCTCAGGGTTCCAGATGCACCAGCAGCTCAAGGCTGCAGCAGCTCAAGGTTCCAGCAGCTCAAGGTTCCAGAAGCACCAGCAGCTCAAGGCTCCAGCAGCTCAAGGTTCCAGAAGCTCAAGGCTCCAGATGCTCAAGGTTCCAGATGCACCAGCAGCTCAAGGTTCCAGAAGCTCAGGGTTCCAGCAGCTCAAGGTTCCAGCAGCTCAAGGTTCCAGCAGCTCAAAGTTCCAGAAGCACCAGCAGCTCAAGGCTCCAGCAGCTCAAGGTTCCAGCAGCTCAAGGTTCCAGAAGCACCAGCAACTCAAGGTTCCAGCAGCTCAAGGTTCCAGAAGCACCAGCAGCTCAAGGTTCCAGCAGCTCAAGGCTCCAGCAGCTCAGAGTTCCGGCAGCTCAAGGCTCCAGCAGCTCAAGGTTCCAGAAGCACCAGCAGCTCAAGGTTCCAGAAGCTCAAGGCTCCAGATGCTCAAGGTTCCAGAAGCACCAGCAGCTCAAGGTTCCAGCAGCTCAAGGTTCCAGCAGCTGAAGGTTCCAGAAGCACCAGCAGCTCAAGGTTCCAGCAGCTCAAGGTTCCAGCAGCACCAGCAGCTCAAGGTTCCAGCAGCTCAGGGTTACAGCAGCTCAAGGCTCCAGAAGCTAGAGGTTCCAGAAGCTCAAGGTTCCAGCAGCTCAATGTTCCAGAAGCACCAGCAGCTCAAGGCTGCAGCAGCTCAAGGTTCCAGCAGCTCAAAGTTCCAGAAGCACCAGCAACTCAAGGCTCCAGCAGCTCAAGGTTCCAGAAGCTCAAGGCTCCAGATGCTCAAGGTTCCAGATGCACCAGCAGCTCAAGGTTCCAGAAGCTCAAGGTTCCAGCAGCTCAAGGCTCCAGATGCTCAAGGCTCCAGATGCTCAAAGTTCCAGCAGCTCAATGTTCCAGCAGCTCAAGGTTCCAGCAGCTCAAGGTTCCAGCAGCTCAAGGTTCCAGAAGCACCAGCAGCTCAAGGTTCCAGCAGCTCAGGGTTACAGCAGCTCAAGGCTCCAGAAGCTAGAGGTTCCAGAAGCTCAAGGTTCCAGCAGCTCAATGTTCCAGAAGCACCAGCAGCTCAAGGCTGCAGCAGCTCAAGGTTCCAGCAGCTCAAAGTTCCAGAAGCACCAGCAGCTCAAGGCTCCAGCAGCTCAAGGTTCCAGAAGCTCAAGGCTCCAGATGCTCAAGGTTCCAGATGCACCAGCAGCTCAAGGTTCCAGAAGCTCAAGGTTCCAGCAGCTCAAGGCTCCAGATGCTCAAGGCTCCAGATGCTCAAAGTTCCAGCAGCTCAATGTTCCAGCAGCTCAAGGTTCCAGCAGCTCAAGGTTCCAGCAGCTCAAGGTTCCAGAAGCACCAGCAGCTCAAGGCTCCAGCAGCTCAAGGTTCCAGAAGCTCAAGGCTCCAGATGCTCAAGGTTCCAGAACCACCAGCAGCTCAAGGTTCCAGCAGCTCAAGGTTCCAGAAGCACCTTCAGCTCAAGGTTCCAGCAGATCAAGGTTCCAGAAGCACCAGCAGCTCAAGGTTCCAGCAGCTCAAGGTTCCAGCAGCTCAAGGTTCCAGAAGCGCCAGCAGCTCAAGGCTCCAGCAGCCCAAGGTTCCAGAAGCTCAAGGCTCCAGATTCTCAAGGTTCCAGAAGCACCAGCAGCTCAAGGTTCCAGCAGCTCAAAGTTCCAGCAGCTCAAGGTTCCAGAAAGACCAGCAGCTCAAGGTTCCAGTAGCTCAAGGCTCCACATGCTCAAGGTTCCAGAAGCACCAGCAGCTCAAGGTTCCAGCAGCTCAAGGTTCCAGAAGCTCAAGGCTCCAGATGCTCAAGGTTCCAGAAGCACCAGCAGCTCAAGGTTCCAGCAGCTCAAGGTTCCAGAAGCACCAGCAGCTCAAGGTTCCAGAAGCTCAAGGCTCCAGATGCTCAAGGTTCCAGAAGCACCAGCAGCTCAAGGTTCCAGCAGCTCAAGGTTCCAGCAGCTCAAGGTTCCAGATGCTCAAGGTTCCAGATGCACCAGCAGCTCAAGGTTCCAGAAGCTCAAGGGTCCAGCAGCTCAAGGCTCCAGATGCTCAAGGCTCCAGATGCTCAAAGTTCCAGCAGCTCAAGGTTCCAGCAGCTCAAGGTTCCAGCAGCTCAAGGTTCCAGAAGCACCAGCAGCTCAAGGCTCCAGCAGCTCAAGGTTCCAGAAGCTATAGGCTCCAGATGCTCAAGGTTCCAGAACCACCAGCAGCTCAAGGTTCCAGCAGCTCAAGGTTCCAGAAGCACCAGCAGCTCAAGGTTCCAGCAGCTCAAGGTTCCAGAAGCACCAGCAGCTCAAGGTTCCAGCAGCTCAAGGCTCTAGCAGCTCAAGGTTCCAGAAGCACCAGCAGCTCAAGGTTCCAGAAGCTCAAGGCTCCAGATGCTCAAGGTTCCTGAAGCACCAGCAGCTCAAGGTTCCAGCAGCTCAAGGTTCCAGAAGCACCAGCAGCTCAAGGCTCCAGCAGCTCAAGGTTCCAGAAGCTCAAGGCTCCAGATGCTCAAGGTTCCAGAAGCACCAGCAGCTCAAGGTTCCAGCAGCTCAAGGTTCCAGAAGCTCAAGGCTCCAGATGCTCAAGGTTCCAGAACCACCAGCAGCTCAAGGTTCCAGCAGCTCAAGGTTCCAGAAGCACCAGCAGCTCAAGGTTCCAGCAGATCAAGGTTCCAGAAGCACCAGCAGCTCAAGGTTCCAGCAGCTCAAGGTTCCAGCAGCTCAAGGTTCCAGAAGCGCCAGCAGCTCAAGGCTCCAGCAGCCCAAGGTTCCAGAAGCTCAAGGCTCCAGATTCTCAAGGTTCCAGAAGCACCAGCAGCTCAAGGTTCCAGCAGCTCAAAGTTCCAGCAGCTCAAGGTTCCAGAAAGACCAGCAGCTCAAGGTTCCAGTAGCTCAAGGCTCCACATGCTCAAGGTTCCAGAAGCACCAGCAGCTCAAGGTTCCAGCAGCTCAAGGTTCCAGAAGCTCAAGGCTCCAGATGCTCAAGGTTCCAGAAGCACCAGCAGCTCAAGGTTCCAGCAGCTCAAGGTTCCAGAAGCACCAGCAGCTCAAGGTTCCAGAAGCTCAAGGCTCCAGATGCTCAAGGTTCCAGAAGCACCAGCAGCTCAAGGTTCCAGCAGCTCAAGGTTCCAGCAGCTCAAGGTTCCAGATGCTCAAGGTTCCAGATGCACCAGCAGCTCAAGGTTCCAGAAGCTCAAGGGTCCAGCAGCTCAAGGCTCCAGATGCTCAAGGCTCCAGATGCTCAAAGTTCCAGCAGCTCAAGGTTCCAGCAGCTCAAGGTTCCAGAAGCACCAGCAGCTCAAGGCTCCAGCAGCTCAAGGTTCCAGAAGCTATAGGCTCCAGATGCTCAAGGTTCCAGAACCACCAGCAGCTCAAGGTTCCAGCAGCTCAAGGTTCCAGAAGCACCAGCAGCTCAAGGTTCCAGCAGCTCAAGGTTCCAGAAGCACCAGCAGCTCAAGGTTCCAGCAGCTCAAGGCTCTAGCAGCTCAAGGTTCCAGAAGCACCAGCAGCTCAAGGTTCCAGAAGCTCAAGGCTCCAGATGCTCAAGGTTCCTGAAGCACCAGCAGCTCAAGGTTCCAGCAGCTCAAGGTTCCAGAAGCACCAGCAGCTCAAGGTTCCAGCAGCTCAAGGTTCCAGAAGCACCAGCAGCTCAAGGTTCCAGCAGCTCAAGGTTCCAGAAGCGCCAGCAGCTCAAGGCTCCAGCCGCTCAAGGTTCCAGAAGCTCAAGGCTCCAGATGCTCAAGGTTCCAGAAGCACCAGCAGCTCAAGGTTCCAGCAGCTCAAGGTTCCAGCAGCTCAAGGTTCCAGAAGCACCAGCAGCTCAAGGTTCCAGCAGCTCAAGGTTCCAGAAGCACCAGCAGCTCAAGGTTCCAGAAGCTCAAGGCTCCAGATGCTCAAGGTTCCAGAAGCACCAGCAGCTCAAGGTTCCAGCAGCTCAAGGTTCCAGAAGCTCAAGGCTCCAGATGCTCAAGGTTCCAGAAGCACCAGCAGCTCAAGGTTCCAGCAGCTCAAGGTTCCAGCAGCTCAAGGTTCCAGCAGCTCAAGGTTCCAGAAGCACCAGCAGCTCAAGGTTCCAGAAGCTCAAGGCTCCAGATGCTCAAGGTTCCAGAAGCACCAGCAGCTCAAGGTTCCAGCAGCTCAAGGTTCCAGCAGCTCAAGGTTCCAGAAGCACCAGCAGCTCAAGGTTCCAGCAGCTCAAGGTTCCAGCAGCACCAGCAGCTCAAGGTTCCAGCAGCTCAGGGTTCCAGAAGCACCAGCAGCTCAAGGCTGCAGCAGCTCAAGGTTCCAGCAGCTCAAGGTTCCAGAAGCACCAGCAGCTCAAGGTTCCAGAAGCTCAAGGCTCCAGATGCTCAAGGTTCCAGAAGCACCAGCAGCTCAAGGTTCCAGCAGCTCAAGGTTCCAGAAGCACCAGCAGCTCAAGGTTCCAGCAGGTCAAGGTTCCAGCAGCTCAAAGTTCCAGAAGCACCAGCAGCTCAAGGCTCCAGCAGCTCAAAGTTCCAGAAGCTCAAGGCTCCAGATGCTCAAGGTTCCAGATGCACCAGCAGCTCAAGGTTCCAGAAGCTCAAGGTTCCAGCAGCTCAAGGCTCCAGATGCTCAAGGCTCCAGATGCTCAAAGTTCCAGCAGCTCAATGTTCCAGCAGCTCAAGGTTCCAGCAGCTCAAGGTTCCAGCAGCTCAAGGTTCCAGAAGCACCAGCAGCTCAAGGCTCCAGCAGCTCAAGGTTCCAGAAGCTCAAGGCTCCAGATGCTCAAGGTTCCAGAACCACCAGCAGCTCAAGGTTCCAGCAGCTCAAGGTTCCAGAAGCACCAGCAGCTCAAGGCTCCAGCAGCTCAAGGTTCCAGAAGCACCAGCAGCTCAAGGTTCCAGCAGCTCAAGGTTCCAGCAGCTCAAGGTTCCAGAAGCGCCAGCAGCTCAAGGCTCCAGCAGCCCAGGGTTCCAGAAGCTCAAGGCTCCAGATTCTCAAGGTTCCAGAAGCACCAGCAGCTCAAGGTTCCAGCAGCTCAAGGTTCCAGCAGCTCAAGGTTCCAGAAGCACCAGCAGCTCAAGGTTCCAGTAGCTCAAGGCTCCACATGCTCAAGGTTCCAGAAGCACCAGCAGCTCAAGGTTCCAGCAGCTCAAGGTTCCAGAAGCTCAAGGCTCCAGATGATCAAGGTTCCAGAAGCACCAGCAGCTCAAGGTTCCAGCAGCTCAAGGTTCCAGAAGCACCAGCAGCTCAAGGTTCCAGACACTCAAGGCTCCAGATGCTCAAGGTTCCAGAAGCACCAGCAGCTCAAGGTTCCAGCAGCTCAAGGTTCCAGCAGCTCAAGGTTCCAGATGCTCAAGGTTCCAGATTCACCAGCAGCTCAAGGTTACAGAAGCTCAAGGGTCCAGCAGCTCAAGGCTCCAGAAGCTCAAGGCTCCAGATGCTCAAAGTTCCAGCAGCTCAAGGTTCCAGCAGCTCAAGGTTCCAGCATCTCAAGGTTCCAGATGCACCAGCAGCTCAAGGCTCAAGCAGCTCAAGGTTCCAGAAGCTATAGGCTCCAGATGCTCAAGGTTCCAGAACCACCAGCAGCTGAAGGTTCCAGCAGCTCAAGGTTCCAGAAGCACCAGCAGCTCAAGGTTCCAGCAGCTCAAGGCTCCAGCAGCTCAAGGTTCCAGAAGCACCAGCAGCTCAAGGTTCCAGAAGCTCAAGGGTCCAGCAGCTCAAGGCTCCAGATGCTCAAGGCTCCAGATGCTCAAAGTTCCAGCAGCTCAAGGTTCCAGCAGCTCAAGGTTCCAGAAGCACCAGTAGCTCAAGGCTCCAGCAGCTCAAGGTTCCAGAAGCTATAAGCTCCAGATGCTCAAGGTTCCAGAACCACCAGCAGCTCAAGGTTCCAGAAGCACCAGCAGCTCAAGGTTCCAGCAGCTCAAGGTTCCAGAAGCACCAGCAGCTCAAGGTTCCAGCAGCTCAAGGCTCCAGCAGCTCAAGGTTCCAGAAGCACCAGCAGCTCAAGGTTCCAGAAGCTCAAGGCTCCAGATGCTCAAGGTTCCAGAAGCACCAGCAGCTCAAGGTTCCAGCAGCTCAAGGTTCCAGCAGCTGAAGGTTCCAGAAGCACCAGCAGCTCAAGGTTCCAGCAGCTCAAGGTTCCAGCAGCACCAGCAGCTCAAGGTTCCAGCAGCTCAGGGTTACAGCAGCTCAAGGCTCCAGAAGCTAGAGGTTCCAGAAGCTCAAGGTTCCAGCAGCTCAATGTTCCAGAAGCACCAGCAGCTCAAGGCTGCAGCAGCTCAAGGTTCCAGCAGTTCAAAGTTCCAGAAGCACCAGCAGCTCAAGGCTCCAGCAGCTCAAGGTTCCAGCAGCTCAAGGCTCCAGAAGCTCAAGGTTCCAGATGCACCAGCAGCTCAAGGTTCCAGAAGCTCAAGGTTCCAGCAGCTCAAGGCTCCAGATGCTCAAGGCTCCAGATGCTCAAAGTTCCAGCAGCTCAATGTTCCAGCAGCTCAAGGTTCCAGCAGCTCAAGGTTCCAGAAGCACCAGCAGCTCAAGGCTCCAGCAGCTCAAGGTTCCAGAAGCTCAAGGCTCCAGATGCTCAAGGTTCCAGAACCACCAGCAGCTCAAGGTTCCAGAAGCACCAGCAGCTCAAGGTTCCAGCAGCTCAAGGTTCCAGAAGCACCAGCAGCTCAAGGTTCCAGCAGCTCAAGGTTCCAGCAGCTCAAGGTTCCAGAAGCGCCAGCAGCTCAAGGCTCCAGCAGCTCAAGGCTCCAGCAGCTCAAGGTTCCAGAAGCTCAAGGCTCCAGATGCTCAAGGTTCCAGAAGCACCAGCAGCTCAAGGTTCCAGCAGCTCAAGGTTCCAGCAGCTCAAGGTTCCAGAAGCACCAGCAGCTCAAGGTTCCAGCAGCTCAAGGTTCCAGAAGCACCATCAGCTCAAGGTTCCAGCAGCTCAAGGCTCCAGCAGCTCAAGGTTCCAGAAGCACCAGCAGCTCAAGGTTCCAGAAGCTCAAGGCTCCAGATGCTCAAGGTTCCTGAAGCACCAGCAGCTCAAGGTTCCAGCAGCTCAAGGTTCCAGAAGCACCAGCAGCTCAAGGTTCCAGCAGCTCAAGGTTCCAGAAGCACCAGCAGCTCAAGGTTCCAGAAGCTCAAGGCTCCAGATGCTCAAGGTTCCAGAAGCACCAGCAGCTCAAGGTTCCAGCAGCTCAAGGTTCCAGAAGCTCAAGGCTCCAGATGCTCAAGGTTCCAGAAGCACAAGCAGCTCAAGGTTCCAGCAGCTCAAGGTTCCAGCAGCTCAAGGTTCCAGAAGCACCAGCAGCTCAAGGTTCCAGAAGCTCAAGGCTCCAGATGCTCAAGGTTCCAGAAGCACCAGCAGCTCAAGGTTCCAGCAGCTCAAGGTTCCAGCAGCTCAAGGTTCCAGAAGCACCAGCAGCTCAAGGTTCCAGAAGCTCAAGGCTCCAGCAGCTCAAGGTTCCAGAAGCTCAAGGCTCCAGATGCTCAAGGTTCCAGAAGCACCAGCAGCTCAAGGTTCCAGCAGCTCAAGGTTCCAGCAGCTCAAGGTTCCAGAAGCACCAGCAGCTCAAGGTTCCAGCAGCTCAAGGTTCCAGAAGCACCAGCAGCTCAAGGTTCCAGCAGCTCAAGGCTCCAGCAGCTCAAGGTTCCAGCAGCTCAAGGCTCCAGATGCTCAAGGTTCCAGAAGCACCAGCAGCTCAAGGTTCCAGCAGCTCAAGGTTCCAGCAGCTGAAGGTTCGAGAAGCACCAGCAGCTCAAGGTTCCAGCAGCTCAAGGTTCCAGCAGCACCAGCAGCTCAAGGTTCCAGCAGCTCAGGGTTACAGCAGCTCAAGGCTCCAGAAGCTAGAGGTTCCAGAAGCTCAAGGTTCCAGCAGCTCAAGGTTCCAGAAGCACCAGCAGCTCAAGGCTGCAGCAGCTCAAGGTTCCAGCAGCTCAAGGTTCCAGAAGCACCAGCAGCTCAAGGCTCCAGCAGCTCAAGGTTCCAGAAGCTCAAGGCTCCAGATGTTCAAGGTTCCAGATATACCAGCAGCTCAAGGTTCCAGAAGCTCAAGGGTCCAGCAGCTCAAGGCTCCAGATGCTCAAGGCTCCAGATGCTCAAAGTTCCAGCAGCTCAAGGTTCCAGCAGCTCAAGGTTCCAGCAGCTCAAGGTTCCAGCAGCTCAAGGTTCCAGAAGCACCAGCAGCTCAAGGCTCCAGCAGCTCAAGGTTCCAGTAGCTCAAGGCTCCACATGCTCAAGGTTCCAGAAGCACCAGCAGCTCAAGGTTCCAGCAGCTCAAGGTTCCAGAAGCTCAAGGCTCCAGATGCTCAAGGTTCCAGAAGCACCAGCAGCTCAAGGTTCCAGCAGCTCAAGGTTCCAGAAGCACCAGCAGCTCAAGGTTCCAGAAGCTCAAGGCTCCAGATGCTCAAGGTTCCAGAAGCACCAGCAGCTCAAGGTTCCAGCAGCTCAAGGTTCCAGCAGCTCAAGGTTCCAGATGCTCAAGGTTCCAGATGCACCAGCAGCTCAAGGTTCCAGAAGCTCAAGGGTCCAGCAGCTCAAGGCTCCAGATGCTCAAGGCTCCAGATGCTCAAAGTTCCAGCAGCTCAAGGTTCCAGCAGCTCAAGGTTCCAGAAGCACCAGCAGCTCAAGGCTCCAGCAGCTCAAGGTTCCAGAAGCTATAGGCTCCAGATGCTCAAGGTTCCAGAACCACCAGCAGCTCAAGGTTCCAGCAGCTCAAGGTTCCAGAAGCACCAGCAGCTCAAGGTTCCAGCAGCTCAAGGTTCCAGAAGCACCAGCAGCTCAAGGTTCCAGCAGCTCAAGGCTCTAGCAGCTCAAGGTTCCAGAAGCACCAGCAGCTCAAGGTTCCAGAAGCTCAAGGCTCCAGATGCTCAAGGTTCCTGAAGCACCAGCAGCTCAAGGTTCCAGCAGCTCAAGGTTCCAGAAGCACCAGCAGCTCAAGGTTCCAGCAGCTCAAGGTTCCAGAAGCACCAGCAGCTCAAGGTTCCAGCAGCTCAAGGTTCCAGAAGCGCCAGCAGCTCAAGGCTCCAGCCGCTCAAGGTTCCAGAAGCTCAAGGCTCCAGATGCTCAAGGTTCCAGAAGCACCAGCAGCTCAAGGTTCCAGCAGCTCAAGGTTCCAGCAGCTCAAGGTTCCAGAAGCACCAGCAGCTCAAGGTTCCAGCAGCTCAAGGTTCCAGAAGCACCAGCAGCTCAAGGTTCCAGAAGCTCAAGGCTCCAGATGCTCAAGGTTCCAGAAGCACCAGCAGCTCAAGGTTCCAGCAGCTCAAGGTTCCAGAAGCTCAAGGCTCCAGATGCTCAAGGTTCCAGAAGCACCAGCAGCTCAAGGTTCCAGCAGCTCAAGGTTCCAGCAGCTCAAGGTTCCAGCAGCTCAAGGTTCCAGAAGCACCAGCAGCTCAAGGTTCCAGAAGCTCAAGGCTCCAGATGCTCAAGGTTCCAGAAGCACCAGCAGCTCAAGGTTCCAGCAGCTCAAGGTTCCAGCAGCTCAAGGTTCCAGAAGCACCAGCAGCTCAAGGTTCCAGCAGCTCAAGGTTCCAGCAGCACCAGCAGCTCAAGGTTCCAGCAGCTCAGGGTTCCAGAAGCACCAGCAGCTCAAGGCTGCAGCAGCTCAAGGTTCCAGCAGCTCAAGGTTCCAGAAGCACCAGCAGCTCAAGGTTCCAGAAGCTCAAGGCTCCAGATGCTCAAGGTTCCAGAAGCACCAGCAGCTCAAGGTTCCAGCAGCTCAAGGTTCCAGAAGCACCAGCAGCTCAAGGTTCCAGCAGGTCAAGGTTCCAGCAGCTCAAAGTTCCAGAAGCACCAGCAGCTCAAGGCTCCAGCAGCTCAAAGTTCCAGAAGCTCAAGGCTCCAGATGCTCAAGGTTCCAGATGCACCAGCAGCTCAAGGTTCCAGAAGCTCAAGGTTCCAGCAGCTCAAGGCTCCAGATGCTCAAGGCTCCAGATGCTCAAAGTTCCAGCAGCTCAATGTTCCAGCAGCTCAAGGTTCCAGCAGCTCAAGGTTCCAGCAGCTCAAGGTTCCAGAAGCACCAGCAGCTCAAGGCTCCAGCAGCTCAAGGTTCCAGAAGCTCAAGGCTCCAGATGCTCAAGGTTCCAGAACCACCAGCAGCTCAAGGTTCCAGCAGCTCAAGGTTCCAGAAGCACCAGCAGCTCAAGGCTCCAGCAGCTCAAGGTTCCAGAAGCACCAGCAGCTCAAGGTTCCAGCAGCTCAAGGTTCCAGCAGCTCAAGGTTCCAGAAGCGCCAGCAGCTCAAGGCTCCAGCAGCCCAGGGTTCCAGAAGCTCAAGGCTCCAGATTCTCAAGGTTCCAGAAGCACCAGCAGCTCAAGGTTCCAGCAGCTCAAGGTTCCAGCAGCTCAAGGTTCCAGAAGCACCAGCAGCTCAAGGTTCCAGTAGCTCAAGGCTCCACATGCTCAAGGTTCCAGAAGCACCAGCAGCTCAAGGTTCCAGCAGCTCAAGGTTCCAGAAGCTCAAGGCTCCAGATGATCAAGGTTCCAGAAGCACCAGCAGCTCAAGGTTCCAGCAGCTCAAGGTTCCAGAAGCACCAGCAGCTCAAGGTTCCAGACACTCAAGGCTCCAGATGCTCAAGGTTCCAGAAGCACCAGCAGCTCAAGGTTCCAGCAGCTCAAGGTTCCAGCAGCTCAAGGTTCCAGATGCTCAAGGTTCCAGATTCACCAGCAGCTCAAGGTTACAGAAGCTCAAGGGTCCAGCAGCTCAAGGCTCCAGAAGCTCAAGGCTCCAGATGCTCAAAGTTCCAGCAGCTCAAGGTTCCAGCAGCTCAAGGTTCCAGCATCTCAAGGTTCCAGATGCACCAGCAGCTCAAGGCTCAAGCAGCTCAAGGTTCCAGAAGCTATAGGCTCCAGATGCTCAAGGTTCCAGAACCACCAGCAGCTGAAGGTTCCAGCAGCTCAAGGTTCCAGAAGCACCAGCAGCTCAAGGTTCCAGCAGCTCAAGGCTCCAGCAGCTCAAGGTTCCAGAAGCACCAGCAGCTCAAGGTTCCAGAAGCTCAAGGGTCCAGCAGCTCAAGGCTCCAGATGCTCAAGGCTCCAGATGCTCAAAGTTCCAGCAGCTCAAGGTTCCAGCAGCTCAAGGTTCCAGAAGCACCAGTAGCTCAAGGCTCCAGCAGCTCAAGGTTCCAGAAGCTATAAGCTCCAGATGCTCAAGGTTCCAGAACCACCAGCAGCTCAAGGTTCCAGAAGCACCAGCAGCTCAAGGTTCCAGCAGCTCAAGGTTCCAGAAGCACCAGCAGCTCAAGGTTCCAGCAGCTCAAGGCTCCAGCAGCTCAAGGTTCCAGAAGCACCAGCAGCTCAAGGTTCCAGAAGCTCAAGGCTCCAGATGCTCAAGGTTCCAGAAGCACCAGCAGCTCAAGGTTCCAGCAGCTCAAGGTTCCAGCAGCTGAAGGTTCCAGAAGCACCAGCAGCTCAAGGTTCCAGCAGCTCAAGGTTCCAGCAGCACCAGCAGCTCAAGGTTCCAGCAGCTCAGGGTTACAGCAGCTCAAGGCTCCAGAAGCTAGAGGTTCCAGAAGCTCAAGGTTCCAGCAGCTCAATGTTCCAGAAGCACCAGCAGCTCAAGGCTGCAGCAGCTCAAGGTTCCAGCAGTTCAAAGTTCCAGAAGCACCAGCAGCTCAAGGCTCCAGCAGCTCAAGGTTCCAGCAGCTCAAGGCTCCAGAAGCTCAAGGTTCCAGATGCACCAGCAGCTCAAGGTTCCAGAAGCTCAAGGTTCCAGCAGCTCAAGGCTCCAGATGCTCAAGGCTCCAGATGCTCAAAGTTCCAGCAGCTCAATGTTCCAGCAGCTCAAGGTTCCAGCAGCTCAAGGTTCCAGAAGCACCAGCAGCTCAAGGCTCCAGCAGCTCAAGGTTCCAGAAGCTCAAGGCTCCAGATGCTCAAGGTTCCAGAACCACCAGCAGCTCAAGGTTCCAGAAGCACCAGCAGCTCAAGGTTCCAGCAGCTCAAGGTTCCAGAAGCACCAGCAGCTCAAGGTTCCAGCAGCTCAAGGTTCCAGCAGCTCAAGGTTCCAGAAGCGCCAGCAGCTCAAGGCTCCAGCAGCTCAAGGCTCCAGCAGCTCAAGGTTCCAGAAGCTCAAGGCTCCAGATGCTCAAGGTTCCAGAAGCACCAGCAGCTCAAGGTTCCAGCAGCTCAAGGTTCCAGCAGCTCAAGGTTCCAGAAGCACCAGCAGCTCAAGGTTCCAGCAGCTCAAGGTTCCAGAAGCACCATCAGCTCAAGGTTCCAGCAGCTCAAGGCTCCAGCAGCTCAAGGTTCCAGAAGCACCAGCAGCTCAAGGTTCCAGAAGCTCAAGGCTCCAGATGCTCAAGGTTCCTGAAGCACCAGCAGCTCAAGGTTCCAGCAGCTCAAGGTTCCAGAAGCACCAGCAGCTCAAGGTTCCAGCAGCTCAAGGTTCCAGAAGCACCAGCAGCTCAAGGTTCCAGAAGCTCAAGGCTCCAGATGCTCAAGGTTCCAGAAGCACCAGCAGCTCAAGGTTCCAGCAGCTCAAGGTTCCAGAAGCTCAAGGCTCCAGATGCTCAAGGTTCCAGAAGCACAAGCAGCTCAAGGTTCCAGCAGCTCAAGGTTCCAGCAGCTCAAGGTTCCAGAAGCACCAGCAGCTCAAGGTTCCAGAAGCTCAAGGCTCCAGATGCTCAAGGTTCCAGAAGCACCAGCAGCTCAAGGTTCCAGCAGCTCAAGGTTCCAGCAGCTCAAGGTTCCAGAAGCACCAGCAGCTCAAGGTTCCAGAAGCTCAAGGCTCCAGCAGCTCAAGGTTCCAGAAGCTCAAGGCTCCAGATGCTCAAGGTTCCAGAAGCACCAGCAGCTCAAGGTTCCAGCAGCTCAAGGTTCCAGCAGCTCAAGGTTCCAGAAGCACCAGCAGCTCAAGGTTCCAGCAGCTCAAGGTTCCAGAAGCACCAGCAGCTCAAGGTTCCAGCAGCTCAAGGCTCCAGCAGCTCAAGGTTCCAGCAGCTCAAGGCTCCAGATGCTCAAGGTTCCAGAAGCACCAGCAGCTCAAGGTTCCAGCAGCTCAAGGTTCCAGCAGCTGAAGGTTCGAGAAGCACCAGCAGCTCAAGGTTCCAGCAGCTCAAGGTTCCAGCAGCACCAGCAGCTCAAGGTTCCAGCAGCTCAGGGTTACAGCAGCTCAAGGCTCCAGAAGCTAGAGGTTCCAGAAGCTCAAGGTTCCAGCAGCTCAAGGTTCCAGAAGCACCAGCAGCTCAAGGCTGCAGCAGCTCAAGGTTCCAGCAGCTCAAGGTTCCAGAAGCACCAGCAGCTCAAGGCTCCAGCAGCTCAAGGTTCCAGAAGCTCAAGGCTCCAGATGTTCAAGGTTCCAGATATACCAGCAGCTCAAGGTTCCAGAAGCTCAAGGGTCCAGCAGCTCAAGGCTCCAGATGCTCAAGGCTCCAGATGCTCAAAGTTCCAGCAGCTCAAGGTTCCAGCAGCTCAAGGTTCCAGCAGCTCAAGGTTCCAGCAGCTCAAGGTTCCAGAAGCACCAGCAGCTCAAGGCTCCAGCAGCTCAAGGTTCCAGAAGCTCAAGGCTCCAGATGCTCAAGGTTCCAGAACCACCAGCAGCTCAAGGTTCCAGCAGCTCAAGGTTCCAGAAGCACCAGCAGCTCAAGGTTCCAGCAGCTCAAGGTTCCAGAAGCACCAGCAGCTCAAGGTTCCAGCAGCTCAAGGTTCCAGTTGCGCCAGCAGCTCAAGGCTCCAGCAGCTCAAGGTTCCAGAAGCTCAAGGCTCCAGATGCTCAAGGTTCCAGAAGCACCAGCAGCTCAAGGTTCCAGCAGCTCAAGGTTCCAGCAGCTCAAGGTTCCAGAAGCACCAGCAGCTCAAGGTTCCAGCAGCTCAAGGTTCCAGAAGCACCAGCAGCTCAAGGTTCCAGAAGCTCAAGGCTCCAGATGCTCAAGGTTCCAGAAGCACCAGCAGCTCAAGGTTCCAGCAGCTCAAGGTTCCAGCAGCTCAAGGTTCCAGAAGCACCAGCAGCTCAAGGTTCCAGCAGCTCAAGGTTCCAGAAGCTCAAGGCTCCAGATGCTCAAGGTTCCAGAAGCACCAGCAGCTCAAGGTTCCAGCAGCTCAAGGTTCCAGAAGCACCAGCAGCTCAAGGTTCCAGAAGCTCAAGGCTCCAGATGCTCAAGGTTCCAGAAGCACCAGCAGCTCAAGGTTCCAGCAGCTCAAGGTTCCAGCAGCTCAAGGTTCCAGAAGCACCAGCAGCTCAAGGTTCCAGCAGCTCAAGGTTCCAGCAGCTCAGGGTTCCAGAAGCACCAGCAGCTCAAGGCTGCAGCAGCTCAAGGTTCCAGCAGCTCAAGGTTCCAGAAGCACCAGCAGCTCAAGGTTCCAGAAGCTCAAGGCTCCAGATGCTCAAGGTTCCAGAAGCACCAGCAGCTCAAGGTTCCAGCAGCTCAAGGTTCCAGCAGCTCAAGGTTCCAGAAGCACCAGCAGCTCAAGGTTCCAGCAGCTCAAGGTTCCAGAAGCACCAGCAGCTCAAGGTTCCAGCAGCTCAAGGCTCCAGCAGCTCAAGGTTCCAGCAGCTCAAGGCTCCAGATGCTCAAGGTTCCAGAAGCACCAGCAGCTCAAGGTTCCAGCAGCTCAAGGTTCCAGCAGCTGAAGGTTCGAGAAGCACCAGCAGCTCAAGGTTCCAGCAGCTCAAGGTTCCAGCAGCACCAGCAGCTCAAGGTTCCAGCAGCTCAGGGTTACAGCAGCTCAAGGCTCCAGAAGCTAGAGGTTCCAGAAGCTCAAGGTTCCAGCAGCTCAAGGTTCCAGAAGCACCAGCAGCTCAAGGCTGCAGCAGCTCAAGGTTCCAGCAGCTCAAGGTTCCAGAAGCACCAGCAGCTCAAGGCTCCAGCAGCTCAAGGTTCCAGAAGCTCAAGGCTCCAGATGTTCAAGGTTCCAGATATACCAGCAGCTCAAGGTTCCAGAAGCTCAAGGGTCCAGCAGCTCAAGGCTCCAGATGCTCAAGGCTCCAGATGCTCAAAGTTCCAGCAGCTCAAGGTTCCAGCAGCTCAAGGTTCCAGCAGCTCAAGGTTCCAGCAGCTCAAGGTTCCAGAAGCACCAGCAGCTCAAGGCTCCAGCAGCTCAAGGTTCCAGAAGCTCAAGGCTCCAGATGCTCAAGGTTCCAGAACCACCAGCAGCTCAAGGTTCCAGCAGCTCAAGGTTCCAGAAGCACCAGCAGCTCAAGGTTCCAGCAGCTCAAGGTTCCAGAAGCACCAGCAGCTCAAGGTTCCAGCAGCTCAAGGTTCCAGTTGCGCCAGCAGCTCAAGGCTCCAGCAGCTCAAGGTTCCAGAAGCTCAAGGCTCCAGATGCTCAAGGTTCCAGAAGCACCAGCAGCTCAAGGTTCCAGCAGCTCAAGGTTCCAGCAGCTCAAGGTTCCAGAAGCACCAGCAGCTCAAGGTTCCAGCAGCTCAAGGTTCCAGAAGCACCAGCAGCTCAAGGTTCCAGAAGCTCAAGGCTCCAGATGCTCAAGGTTCCAGAAGCACCAGCAGCTCAAGGTTCCAGCAGCTCAAGGTTCCAGCAGCTCAAGGTTCCAGAAGCACCAGCAGCTCAAGGTTCCAGCAGCTCAAGGTTCCAGAAGCTCAAGGCTCCAGATGCTCAAGGTTCCAGAAGCACCAGCAGCTCAAGGTTCCAGCAGCTCAAGGTTCCAGAAGCACCAGCAGCTCAAGGTTCCAGAAGCTCAAGGCTCCAGATGCTCAAGGTTCCAGAAGCACCAGCAGCTCAAGGTTCCAGCAGCTCAAGGTTCCAGCAGCTCAAGGTTCCAGAAGCACCAGCAGCTCAAGGTTCCAGCAGCTCAAGGTTCCAGCAGCTCAGGGTTCCAGAAGCACCAGCAGCTCAAGGCTGCAGCAGCTCAAGGTTCCAGCAGCTCAAGGTTCCAGAAGCACCAGCAGCTCAAGGCTCCAGCAGCTCAAGGTTCCAGAAGCTCAAGGCTCCAGATGCTCAAGGTTCCAGATGCAACAGCAGCTCAAGGTTCCAGAAGCTCAGGGTTCCACCAGCTCAAAGTTCCAGCAGCTCAAGGTTCCAGCAGCTCAAGGTTCCAGAAGCACCAGCAGCTCAAGGCTCCAGCAGCTCAAGGTTCCAGCAGCTCAAGGTTCCAGAAGCACCAGCAACTCAAGGTTCCAGCAGCTCAAGGTTCCAGAAGCACCAGCAGCTCAAGGTTCCAGCAGCTCAAGGCTCCAGCAGCTCAGAGTTCCGGCAGCTCAAGGCTCCAGCAGCTCAAGGTTCCAGAAGCACCAGCAGCTCAAGGTTCCAGAAGCTCAAGGCTCCAGATGCTCAAGGTTCCAGAAGCACCAGCAGCTCAAGGTTCCAGCAGCTCAAGGTTCCAGCTGCTGAAGGTTCCAGAAGCACCAGCAGCTCAAGGTTCCAGCAGCTCAAGGTTCCAGCAGCACCAGCAGCTCAAGGTTCCAGCAGCTCAGGGTTACAGCAGCTCAAGGCTCCAGAAGCTAGAGGTTCCAGAAGCTCAAGGTTCCAGCAGCTCAATGTTCCAGAAGCACCAGCAGCTCAAGGCTGCAGCAGCTCAAGGTTCCAGCAGCTCAAAGTTCCAGAAGCACCAGCAACTCAAGGCTCCAGCAGCTCAAGGTTCCAGAAGCTCAAGGCTCCAGATGCTCAAGGTTGCAGATGCACCAGGAGCTCAAGGTTCCAGAAGCTCAAGGTTCCAGCAGCTCAAGGCACCAGATGCTCAAGGCTCCAGATGCTCAAAGTTCCAGCAGCTCAATGTTCCAGCAGCTCAAGGTTCCAGCAGCTCAAGGTTCCAGCAGCTCAAGGTTCCAGAAGCACCAGCAGCTCAAGGTTCCAGCAGCTCAGGGTTACAGCAGCTCAAGGCTCCAGAAGCTAGAGGTTCCAGAAGCTCAAGGTTCCAGCAGCTCAATGTTCCAGAAGCACCAGCAGCTCAAGGCTGCAGCAGCTCAAGGTTCCAGCAGCTCAAAGTTCCAGAAGCACCAGCAGCTCAAGGCTCCAGCAGCTCAAGGTTCCAGAAGCTCAAGGCTCCAGATGCTCAAGGTTCCAGATGCACCAGCAGCTCAAGGTTCCAGAAGCTCAAGGTTCCAGCAGCTCAAGGCTCCAGATGCTCAAGGCTCCAGATGCTCAAAGTTCCAGCAGCTCAATGTTCCAGCAGCTCAAGGTTCCAGCAGCTCAAGGTTCCAGCAGCTCAAGGTTCCAGAAGCACCAGCAGCTCAAAGTTCCAGCAGCTCAAGGTTCCAGCAGCTCAAGGTTCCAGAAGCGCCAGCAGCTCAAGGCTCCAGCAGCCCAAGGTTCCAGAAGCTCAAGGCTCCAGATTCTCAAGGTTCCAGAAGCACCAGCAGCTCAAGGTTCCAGCAGCTCAAAGTTCCAGCAGCTCAAGGTTCCAGAAAGACCAGCAGCTCAAGGTTCCAGTAGCTCAAGGCTCCACATGCTCAAGGTTCCAGAAGCACCAGCAGCTCAAGGTTCCAGCAGCTCAAGGTTCCAGAAGCTCAAGGCTCCAGATGCTCAAGGTTCCAGAAGCACCAGCAGCTCAAGGTTCCAGCAGCTCAAGGTTCCAGAAGCACCAGCAGCTCAAGGTTCCAGAAGCTCAAGGCTCCAGATGCTCAAGGTTCCAGAAGCACCAGCAGCTCAAGGTTCCAGCAGCTCAAGGTTCCAGCAGCTCAAGGTTCCAGATGCTCAAGGTTCCAGATGCACCAGCAGCTCAAGGTTCCAGAAGCTCAAGGGTCCAGCAGCTCAAGGCTCCAGATGCTCAAGGCTCCAGATGCTCA
The DNA here is from genome assembly GCA_030533445.1 of Cyprinodon diabolis. Classification (NCBI taxonomy): domain Eukaryota; kingdom Metazoa; phylum Chordata; class Actinopteri; order Cyprinodontiformes; family Cyprinodontidae; genus Cyprinodon; species Cyprinodon diabolis. Next base: position 54,894 of record JARPUW010000288.1, read on the forward strand.
AAGTTCCAGCAGCTCAAGGTTCCAGCAGCTCAAGGTTCCAGCAGCTCAAGGTTCCAGAAGCACCAGCAGCTCAAGGCTCCAGCAGCTCAAGGTTCCAGAAGCTATAGGCTCCAGATGCTCAAGGTTCCAGAACCACCAGCAGCTCAAGGTTCCAGCAGCTCAAGGTTCCAGAAGCACCAGCAGCTCAAGGTTCCAGCAGCTCAAGGTTCCAGAAGCACCAGCAGCTCAAGGTTCCAGCAGCTCAAGGCTCTAGCAGCTCAAGGTTCCAGAAGCACCAGCAGCTCAAGGTTCCAGAAGCTCAAGGCTCCAGATGCTCAAGGTTCCTGAAGCACCAGCAGCTCAAGGTTCCAGCAGCTCAAGGTTCCAGAAGCACCAGCAGCTCAAGGTTCCAGCAGCTCAAGGTTCCAGAAGCACCAGCAGCTCAAGGTTCCAGCAGCTCAAGGTTCCAGAAGCGCCAGCAGCTCAAGGCTCCAGCCGCTCAAGGTTCCAGAAGCTCAAGGCTCCAGATGCTCAAGGTTCCAGAAGCACCAGCAGCTCAAGGTTCCAGCAGCTCAAGGTTCCAGAAGCACCAGCAGCTCAAGGTTCCAGAAGCACCAGCAGCTCAAGGTTCCAGAAGCTCAAGGCTCCAGATGCTCAAGGTTCCAGAAGCACCAGCAGCTCAAGGTTCCAGCAGTTCAAGGTTCCAGAAGCTCAAGGCTCCAGATGCTCAAGGTTACAGAAGCACCAGCAGCTCAAGGTTCCAGCAGCTCAAGGTTCCAGCAGCTCAAGGTTCCAGCAGCTCAAGGTTCCAGAAGCACCAGCAGCTCAAGGTTCCAGAAGCTCAAGGCTCCAGATGCTCAAGGTTCCAGAAGCACCAGCAGCTCAAGGTTCCAGCAGCTCAAGGTTCCAGAAGCACCAGCAGCTCAAGGTTCCAGCAGCTCAAGGTTCCAGCAGCACCAGCAGCTCAAGGTTCCAGCAGCTCAGGGTTCCAGAAGCACCAGCAGCTCAAGGCTGCAGCAGCTCAAGGTTCCAGCAGCTCAAGGTTCCAGAAGCACCAGCAGCTCAAGGTTCCAGAAGCTCAAGGCTCCAGATGCTCAAGGTTCCAGAAGCACCAGCAGCTCAAGGTTCCAGCAGCTCAAGGTTCCAGAAGCTCAAGGCTCCAGATGCTCAAGGTTCCAGAAGCACCAGCAGCTCAAGGTTCCAGCAGCTCAAGGTTCCAGCAGCTCAAGGTTCCAGCAGCTCAAGGTTCCAGAAGCACCAGCAGCTCAAGGTTCCAGAAGCTCAAGGCTCCAGATGCTCAAGGTTCCAGAAGCACCAGCAGCTCAAGGTTCCAGCAGCTCAAGGTTCCAGAAGCACCAGCAGCTCAAGGTTCCAGCAGCTCAAGGTTCCAGCAGCTAAAAGTTCCAGAAGCACCAGCAGCTCAAGGCTCCAGCAGCTCAAGGTTCCAGAAGCTCAAGGCTCCAGATGCTCAAGGTTCCAGATGCACCAGCAGCTCAAGGTTCCAGAAGCTCAAGGTTCCAGCAGCTCAAGGCTCCAGATGCTCAAGGCTCCAGACGCTCAAAGTTCCAGCAGCTCAATGTTCCAGCAGCTCAAGGTTCCAGCAGCTCAAGGTTCCAGCAGCTCAAGGTTCCAGAAGCACCAGCAGCTCAAGGTTCCAGCAGCTCAAGGTTCCAGCAGCTCAAGGTTCCAGCAGCTCAAGGTTCCAGAAGCACCAGCAGCTCAAGGCTCCAGCAGCTCAAGGTTCCAGAAGCTCAAGGCTCCAGATGCTCAAGGTTCCAGATGCACCAGCAGCTCAAGGTTCCAGAAGCTCAAGGTTCCAGCAGCTCAAAGTTCCAGCAGCTCAAGGTTCCAGATGCTCAAGGTTCCAGAAGCACCAGCAGCTCAATGCTTCAGCAGCTCAAGGTTCCAGCAGCTCAAGGTTCCAGAAGCTCAAGGCTCCAGATGCTCAAGGTTCCAGAAGCACCAGCAGCTCAAGGTTCCAGCAGCTCAAGGTTCCAGCAGCTCAAGGTTCCAGAAGCACCAGCAGCTCAAGGTTCCAGCAGCTCAAGGTTCCAGAAGCACCAGCAGCTCAAGGTTCCAGAAGCTCAAGGCTCCAGATGCTCAAGGTTCCAGAAGCACCAGCAGCTCAAGGTTCCAGCAGCTCAAGGTTCCAGAAGCTCAAGGCTCCAGAAGCTCAAGGTTCCAGAAGCACCAGCAGCTCAAGGTTCCAGCAGCTCAAGGTTCCAGCAGCTCAAGGTTCCAGCAGCTCAAGGTTCCAGAAGCACCAGCAGCTCAAGGTTCCAGAAGCTCAAGGCTCCAGATGCTCAAGGTTCCAGAAGCACCAGCAGCTCAAGGTTCCAGCAGCTCAAGGTTCCAGAAGCACCAGCAGCTCAAGGTTCCAGCAGCTCAAAGTTCCAGAAGCACCAGCAGCTCAAGGCTCCAGCAGCTCAAGGTTCCAGAAGCTCAAGGCTCCAGATGCTCAAGGTTCCAGATGCACCAGCAGCTCAAGGTTCCAGAAGCTCAAGGTTCCAGCAGCTCAAGGCTCCAGATGCTCAAGGCTCCAGATGCTCAAAGTTCCAGCAGCTCAAAGTTCCAGCAGCTCAATGTTCCAGCAGCTCAAGGTTCCAGCAGCTCAAGGTTCCAGCAGCTCAAGGTTCCAGAAGCACCAGCAGCTCAAGGCTCCAGCAGCTCAAGGTTCCAGAAGCTCAAGGCTCCAGATGCTCAAGGTTCCAGAACCACCAGCAGCTCAAGGTTCCAGCAGCTCAAGGTTCCAGAAGCACCAGCAGCTCAAGGTTCCAGCAGCTCAAGGTTCCAGAAGCACCAGCAGCTCAAGGTTCCAGCAGCTCAAGGTTCCAGCAGCTCAAGGTTCCAGAAGCGCCAGCAGCTCAAGGCTCCAGCAGCCCAGGGTTCCAGAAGCTCAAGGCTCCAGATTCTCAAGGTTCCAGAAGCACCAGCAGCTCAAGGTTCCAGCAGCTCAAGGTTCCAGCAGCTCAAGGTTCCAGAAGCACCAGCAGCTCAAGGTTCCAGTAGCTCAAGGCTCCACATGCTCAAGGTTCCAGAAGCACCAGCAGCTCAAGGTTCCAGCAGCTCAAGGTTCCAGAAGCTCAAGGCTCCAGATGATCAAGGTTCCAGAAGAACCAGCAGCTCAAGGTTCCAGCAGCTCAAGGTTCCAGAAGCACCAGCAGCTCAAGGTTCCAGAAGCTCAAGGCTCCAGATGCTCAAGGTTCCAGAAGCACCAGCAGCTCAAGGTTCCAGCAGCTCAAGGTTCCAGCAGCTCAAGGTTCCAGATGCTCAAGGTTCCAGATGCACCAGCAGCTCAAGGTTACAGAAGCTCAAGGGTCCAGCAGCTCAAGGCTCCAGACGCTCAAGGCTCCAGATGCTCAAAGTTCCAGCAGCTCAAGGTTCCAGCAGCTCAAGGTTCCAGCATCTCAAGGTTCCAGATGCACCAGCAGCTCAAGGCTCCAGCAGCTCAAGGTTCCAGAAGCTATAGGCTCCAGATGCTCAAGGTTCCAGAACCACCAGCAGCTGAAGGTTCCAGCAGCTCAAGGTTCCAGAAGCACCAGCAGCTCAAGGTTCCAGCAGCTCAAGGCTCCAGCAGCTCAAGGTTCCAGAAGCACCAGCAGCTCAAGGTTCCAGAAGCTCAAGGGTCCAGCAGCTCAAGGCTCCAGTTGCTCAAGGCTCCAGATGCTCAAAGTTCCAGCAGCTCAAGGTTCCAGCAGCTCAAGGTTCCAGCAGCTCAAGGTTCCAGAAGCACCAGTAGCTCAAGGCTCCAGCAGCTCAAGGTTCCAGAAGCTATAAGCTCCAGATGCTCAAGGTTCCAGAACCACCAGCAGCTCAAGGTTCCAGAAGCACCAGCAGCTCAAGGTTCCAGCAGCTCAAGGTTCCAGAAGCACCAGCAGCTCAAGGTTCCAGCAGCTCAAGGCTCCAGCAGCTCAAGGTTCCAGAAGCACCAGCAGCTCAAGGTTCCAGAAGCTCAAGGCTCCAGATGCTCAAGGTTCCTGAAGCACCAGCAGCTCAAGGTTCCAGCAGCTCAAGGTTCCAGAAGCAGCAGCAGCTCAAGGTTCCAGAAGCTCAAGGCTCCATATGCTCAAGGTTCCAGAAGCACCAGCAGCTCAAGGTTCCAGCAGCTCAAGGTTCCAGAAGCACCAGCAGCTCAAGGTTCCAGCAGCTCAGGGTTACAGCAGCTCAAGGCTCCAGAAGCTAGAGGTTCCAGAAGCTCAAGGTTCCAGCAGCTCAATGTTCCAGAAGCACCAGCAGCTCAAGGCTGCAGCAGCTCAAGGTTCCAGCAGCTCAAAGTTCCAGAAGCACCAGCAGCTCAAGGCTCCAGCAGCTCAAGGTTCCAGAAGCTCAAGGCTCCAGAAGCTCAAGTTTCCAGATGCACCAGCAGCTCAAGGTTCCAGAAGCTCAAGGTTCCAGCAGCTCAAGGCTCCAGATGCTCAAGGCTCCAGATGCTCAAAGTTCCAGCAGCTCAATGTTCCAGCAGCTCAAGGTTCCAGCAGCTCAAGGTTCCAGCAGCTCAAGGTTCCAGAAGCACCAGCAGCTCAAGGCTCCAGCAGCTCAAGGTTCCAGAAGCTCAAGGCTCCAGATGCTCAAGGTTCCAGAACCACCAGCAGCTCAAGGTTCCAGCAGCTCAAGGTTCCAGAAGCACCAGCAGCTCAAGGTTCCAGCAGCTCAAGGTTCCAGAAGCACCAGCAGCTCAAGGTTCCAGCAGCTCAAGGTTCCAGCAGCTCAAGGTTCCAGAAGCGCCAGCAGCTCAAGGCTCCAGCAGCCCAAGGTTCCAGAAGCTCAAGGCTCCAGATTCTCAAGGTTCCAGAAGCACCAGCAGCTCAAGGTTCCAGCAGCTCAAAGTTCCAGCAGCTCAAGGTTCCAGAAGCACCAGCAGCTCAAGGTTCCAGTAGCTCAAGGCTCCACATGCTCAAGGTTCCAGAAGCACCAGCAGCTCAAGGTTCCAGCAGCTCAAGGTTCCAGAAGCTCAAGGCTCCAGATGCTCAAGGTTCCAGAAGCACCAGCAGCTCAAGGTTCCAGCAGCTCAAGGTTCCAGAAGCACCAGCAGCTCAAGGTTCCAGAAGCTCAAGGCTCCAGATGCTCAAGGTTCCAGAAGCACCAGCAGCTCAAGGTTCCAGCAGCTCAAGGTTCCAGCAGCTCAAGGTTCCAGATGCTCAAGGTTCCAGATGCACCAGCAGCTCAAGGTTCCAGATGCTCAAGGGTCCAGCAGCTCAAGGCTCCAGAAGCTCAAGGCTCCAGAAGCTCAAAGTTCCAGCAGCTCAAGGTTCCAGCAGCTCAAGGTTCCAGCAGCTCAAGGTTCCAGAAGCACCAGCAGCTCAAGGCTCCAGCAGCTCAAGGTTCCAGAAGCTATAGGCTCCAGATGCTCAAGGTTCCAGAACCACCAGCAGCTCAAGGTTCCAGAAGCACCAGCAGCTCAAGGTTCCAGCAGCTCAAGGTTCCAGAAGCACCAGCAGCTCAAGGTTCCAGCAGCTCAAGGCTCCAGCAGCTCAAGGTTCCAGAAGCACCAGCAGCTCAAGGTTCCAGAAGCTCAAGGCTCCAGATGCTCAAGGTTCCTGAAGCACCAGCAGCTCAAGGTTCCAGAAGCACCAGCAGCTCAAGGTTCCAGAAGCTCAAGGCTCCAGATGCTCAAGGTTCCAGAAGCACGAGCAGCTCAAGGTTCCAGCAGCTCAAGGTTCCAGAAGCACCAGCAGCTCAAGGTTCCAGCAGCTCAAGGCTCCAGCAGCTCAAAGTTCCAGCAGCTCAAGGCTCCAGCAGCTCAAGGTTCCAGAAGCACCAGCAGCTCAAGGTTCCAGAAGCTCAAGGCTCCAGATGCTCAAGGTTCCAGAAGCACCAGCAGCTCAAGGTTCCAGCAGCTCAAGGTTCCAGCAGCTGAAGGTTCCAGAAGCACCAGCAGCTCAAGGTTCCAGCAGCTCAAGGTTCCAGCAGCACCAGCAGCTCAAGGTTCCAGCAGCTCAGGGTTACAGCAGATCAAGGCTCCAGAAGATAGAGGTTCCAGAAGCTCAAGGTTCCAGCAGCTCAATGTTCCAGAAGCACCAGCAGCTCAAGGCTGCAGCAGCTCAAGGTTCCAGCAGTTCAAAGTTCCAGAAGCACCAGCAGCTCAAGGCTCCAGCAGCTCAAGGTTCCAGCAGCTCAAGGCTCCAGAAGCTCAAGGTTCCAGATGCACCAGCAGCTCAAGGTTCCAGAAGCTCAAGGTTCCAGCAGCTCAAGGCTCCAGATGCTCAAGGCTCCAGATGCTCAAAGTTCCAGCAGCTCAATGTTCCAGCAGCTCAAGGTTCCAGCAGCTCAAGGTTCCAGAAGCACCAGCAGCTCAAGGCTCCAGCAGCTCAAGGTTCCAGAAGCTCAAGGCTCCAGATGCTCAAGGTTCCAGAACCACCAGCAGCTCAAGGTTCCAGAAGCACCAGCAGCTCAAGGTTCCAGCAGCTCAAGGTTCCAGAAGCACCAGCAGCTCAAGGTTCCAGCAGCTCAAGGTTCCAGCAGCTCAAGGTTCCAGAAGCGCCAGCAGCTCAAGGCTCCAGCAGCTCAAGGCTGCAGCAGCTCAAGGTTCCAGAAGCTCAAGGCTCCAGATGCTCAAGGTTCCAGAAGCACCAGCAGCTCAAGGTTCCAGCAGCTCAAGGTTCCAGCAGCTCAAGGTTCCAGAAGCACCAGCAGCTCAAGGTTCCAGCAGCTCAAGGTTCCAGAAGCACCATCAGCTCAAGGTTCCAGCAGCTCAAGGCTCCAGCAGCTCAAGGTTCCAGCAGCTCAAGGCTCCAGCAGCTCAAGGTTCCAGAAGCACCAGCAGCTCAAGGTTCCAGAAGCTCAAGGCTCCAGATGCTCAAGGTTCCAGAAGCACCAGCAGCTCAAGGTTCCAGCAGCTCAAGGTTCCAGAAGCTCAAGGCTCCAGATGCTCAAGGTTCCAGAAGCACAAGCAGCTCAAGGTTCCAGCAGCTCAAGGTTCCAGCAGCTCAATGTTCCAGAAGCACCAGCAGCTCAAGGTTCCAGAAGCTCAAGGCTCCAGCAGCTCAAGGTTCCAGAAGCTCAAGGCTCCAGATGCTCAAGGTTCCAGAAGCACCAGCAGCTCAAGGTTCCAGCAGCTCAAGGTTCCAGCAGCTCAAGGTTCCAGAAGCACCAGCAGCTCAAGGTTCCAGCAGCTCAAGGTTCCAGAAGCACCAGCAGCTCAAGGTTCCAGCAGCTCAAGGCTCCAGCAGCTCAAGGTTCCAGCAGCTCAAGGCTCCAGATGCTCAAGGTTCCAGAAGCACCAGCAGCTCAAGGTTCCAGCAGCTCAAGGTTCCAGCAGCTGAAGGTTCGAGAAGCACCAGCAGCTCAAGGTTCCAGCAGCTCAAGGTTCCAGCAGCACCAGCAGCTCAAGGTTCCAGCAGCTCAGGGTTACAGCAGCTCAAGGCTCCAGAAGCTAGAGGTTCCAGAAGCTCAAGGTTCCAGCAGCTCAAGGTTCCAGAAGCACCAGCAGCTCAAGGCTGCAGCAGCTCAAGGTTCCAGCAGCTCAAGGTTCCAGAAGCACCAGCAGCTCAAGGCTCCAGCAGCTCAAGGTTCCAGAAGCTCAAGGCTCCAGATGTTCAAGGTTCCAGATATACCAGCAGCTCAAGGTTCCAGAAGCTCAAGGGTCCAGCAGCTCAAGGCTCCAGATGCTCAAGGCTCCAGATGCTCAAAGTTCCAGCAGCTCAAGGTTCCAGCAGCTCAAGGTTCCAGCAGCTCAAGGTTCCAGCAGCTCAAGGTTCCAGAAGCACCAGCAGCTCAAGGCTCCAGCAGCTCAAGGTTCCAGAAGCTCAAGGCTCCAGATGCTCAAGGTTCCAGAACCACCAGCAGCTCAAGGTTCCAGCAGCTCAAGGTTCCAGAAGCACCAGCAGCTCAAGGTTCCAGCAGCTCAAGGTTCCAGAAGCACCAGCAGCTCAAGGTTCCAGCAGCTCAAGGTTCCAGAAGCGCCAGCAGCTCAAGGCTCCAGCAGCTCAAGGTTCCAGAAGCTCAAGGCTCCAGATGCTCAAGGTTCCAGAAGCACCAGCAGCTCAAGGTTCCAGCAGCTCAAGGTTCCAGCAGCTCAAGGTTCCAGAAGCACCAGCAGCTCAAGGTTCCAGCAGCTCAAGGTTCCAGAAGCACCAGCAGCTCAAGGTTCCAGAAGCTCAAGGCTCCAGATGCTCAAGGTTCCAGAAGCACCAGCAGCTCAAGGTTCCAGCAGCTCAAGGTTCCAGCAGCTCAAGGTTCCAGAAGCACCAGCAGCTCAAGGTTCCAGCAGCTCAAGGTTCCAGCAGCACCAGCAGCTCAAGGTTCCAGCAGCTCAAGGTTCCAGAAGCACCAGCAGCTCAAGGTTCCAGAAGCTCAAGGCTCCAGATGCTCAAGGTTCCAGAAGCACCAGCAGCTCAAGGTTCCAGCAGCTCAAGGTTCCAGAAGCACCAGCAGCTCAAGGTTCCAGCAGCTCAAGGTTCCAGCAGCACCAGCAGCTCAAGGTTCCAGCAGCTCAAGGTTCCAGAAGCACCAGCAGCTCAAGGCTCCAGCAGCTCAAGGTTCCAGAAGCTCAAGGCTCCAGATGCTCAAGGTTCCAGAAGCACCAGCAGCTCAAGGCTCCAGCAGCTCAAGGTTCCAGCAGCTCAAGGTTCCAGAAGCACCAGCAACTCAAGGTTCCAGCAGCTCAAGGTTCCAGAAGCACCAGCAGCTCAAGGTTCCAGCAGCTCAAGGCTCCAGCAGCTCAGAGTTCCGGCAGCTCAAGGCTCCAGCAGCTCAAGGTTCCAGAAGCACCAGCAGCTCAAGGTTCCAGAAGCTCAAGGCTCCAGATGCTCAAGGTTCCAGAAGCACCAGCAGCTCAAGGTTCCAGCAGCTCAAGGTTCCAGCAGCTGAAGGTTCCAGAAGCACCAGCAGCTCAAGGTTCCAGCAGCTCAAGGTTCCAGCAGCACCAGCAGCTCAATGTTCCAGCAGCTCAGGGTTACAGCAGCTCAAGGCTCCAGAAGCTAGAGGTTCCAGAAGCTCAAGGTTCCAGCAGCTCAATGTTCCAGAAGCACCAGCAGCTCAAGGCTGCAGCAGCTCAAGGTTCCAGCAGCTCAAAGTTCCAGAAGCACCAGCAACTCAAGGCTCCAGCAGCTCAAGGTTCCAGAAGCTCAAGGCTCCAGATGCTCAAGGTTCCAGATGCACCAGCAGCTCAAGGTTCCAGAAGCTCAAGGTTCCAGCAGCTCAAGGCTCCAGATGCTCAAGGCTCCAGATGCTCAAAGTTCCAGCAGCTCAATGTTCCATCAGCTCAAGGTTCCAGAAGCTCAAGGCTCCAGATGCTCAAGGTTCCAGAACCACCAGCAGCTCAAGGTTCCAGCAGCTCAAGGTTCCAGAAGCACCAGCAGCTCAAGGTTCCAGCAGCTCAAGGTTCCAGAAGCACCAGCAGCTCAAGGTTCCAGCAGCTCAAGGTTCCAGAAGCGCCAGCAGCTCAAGGCTCCAGCAGCTCAAGGTTCCAGAAGCTCAAGGCTCCAGATGCTCAAGGTTCCAGAAGCACCAGCAGCTCAAGGTTCCAGCAGCTCAAGGTTCCAGCAGCTCAAGGTTCCAGAAGCACCAGCAGCTCAAGGTTCCAGCAGCTCAAGGTTCCAGAAGCACCAGCAGCTCAAGGTTCCAGAAGCTCAAGGCTCCAGATGCTCAAGGTTCCAGAAGCACCAGCAGCTCAAGGTTCCAGCAGCTCAAGGTTCCAGCAGCTCAAGGTTCCAGAAGCACCAGCAGCTCAAGGTTCCAGCAGCTCAAGGTTCCAGCAGCACCAGCAGCTCAAGGTTCCAGCAGCTCAAGGTTCCAGAAGCACCAGCAGCTCAAGGTTCCAGAAGCTCAAGGCTCCAGATGCTCAAGGTTCCAGAAGCACCAGCAGCTCAAGGTTCCAGCAGCTCAAGGTTCCAGCAGCTCAAGGTTCCAGAAGCACCAGCAGCTCAAGGTTCCAGCAGCTCAAGGTTCCAGCAGCACCAGCAGCTCAAGGTTCCAGCAGCTCAGGGTTCCAGAAGCACCAGCAGCTCAAGGCTGCAGCAGCTCAAGGTTCCAGCAGCTCAAGGTTCCAGAAGCACCAGCAGCTCAAGGCTCCAGCAGCTCAAGGTTCCAGAAGCACCAGCAACTCAAGGTTCCAGCAGCTCAAGGTTCCAGAAGCACCAGCAGCTCAAGGTTCCAGCAGCTCAAGGCTCCAGCAGCTCAGAGTTCCGGCAGCTCAAGGCTCCAGCAGCTCAAGGTTCCAGAAGCACCAGCAGCTCAAGGTTCCAGAAGCTCAAGGCTCCAGATGCTCAAGGTTCCAGAAGCACCAGCAGCTCAAGGTTCCAGCAGCTCAAGGTTGCAGCAGCTGAAGGTTCCAGAAGCACCAGCAGCTCAAGGTTCCAGCAGCTCAAGGTTCCAGCAGCACCAGCAGCTCAATGTTCCAGCAGCTCAGGGTTACAGCAGCTCAAGGCTCCAGAAGCTAGAGGTTCCAGAAGCTCAAGGTTCCAGCAGCTCAATGTTCCAGAAGCACCAGCAGCTCAAGGCTGCAGCAGCTCAAGGTTCCAGCAGCTCAAAGTTCCAGAAGCACCAGCAACTCAAGGCTCCAGCAGCTCAAGGTTCCAGAAGCTCAAGGCTCCAGATGCTCAAGGTTCCAGATGCACCAGCAGCTCAAGGTTCCAGAAGCTCAAGGTTCCAGCAGCTCAAGGCTCCAGATGCTCAAGGCTCCAGATGCTCAAAGTTCCAGCAGCTCAATGTTCCAGCAGCTCAAGGTTCCAGCAGCTCAAGGTTCCAGCAGCTCAAGGTTCCAGAAGCACCAGCAGCTCAAGGTTCCAGCAGCTCAAGGCTCCAGCAGCTCAGAGTGCCGGCAGCTCAAGGTTCCAGCAGCTCAAGGTTCCAGAAGCACCAGCAGCTCAAGGTTCCAGCAGCTCAAGGTTCCAGAAGCGCCAGCAGCTCAAGGCTCCAGCAGCTCAAGGTTCCAGAAGCTCAAGGCTCCAGATGCTCAAGGTTCCAGAAGCACCAGCAGCTCAAGGTTCCAGCAGCTCAAGGTTCCAGCAGCTCAAGGTTCCAGAAGCACCAGCAGCTCAAGGTTCCAGCAGCTCAAGGTTCCAGAAGCACCAGCAGCTCAAGGTTCCAGAAGCTCAAGGCTCCAGATGCTCAAGGTTCCAGAAGCACCAGCAGCTCAAGGTTCCAGCAGCTCAAGGTTCCAGAAGCACCAGCAGCTCAAGGTTCCAGCAGCTCAAGGTTCCAGCAGCACCAGCAGCTCAAGGTTCCAGCAGCTCAGGGTTCCAGAAGCACCAGCAGCTCAAGGCTGCAGCAGCTCAAGGTTCCAGCAGCTCAAGGTTCCAGAAGCACCAGCAGCTCAAGGCTCCAGCAGCTCAAGGTTCCAGAAGCTCAAGGCTCCAGATGCTCAAGGTTCCAGATGCAACAGCAGCTCAAGGTTCCAGAAGCTCAGGGTTCCAGCAGCTCAAGGTTCCAGCAGCTCAAGGTTCCAGCAGCTCAAGGTTCCAGAAGCACCAGCAGCTCAAGGCTCCAGCAGCTCAAGGTTCCAGCAGCTCAAGGTTCCAGAAGCACCAGCAACTCAAGGTTCCAGCAGCTCAAGGTTCCAGAAGCACCAGCAGCTCAAGGTTCCAGCAGCTCAAGGCTCCAGCAGCTCAGAGTTCCGGCAGCTCAAGTATCCAGCAGCTCAAGGTTCCAGAAGCACCAGCAGCTCAAGGTTCCAGAAGCTCAAGGCTCCAGATGCTCAAGGTTCCAGAAGCACCAGCAGCTCAAGGTTCCAGCAGCTCAAGGTTCCAGCAGCTGAAGGTTCCAGAAGCACCAGCAGCTCAAGGTTCCAGCAGCTCAAGGTTCCAGCAGCACCAGCAGCTCAATGTTCCAGCAGCTCAGGGTTACAGCAGCTCAAGGCTCCAGAAGCTAGAGGTTCCAGAAGCTCAAGGTTCCAGCAGCTCAATGTTCCAGAAGCACCAGCAGCTCAAGGCTGCAGCAGCTCAAGGTTCCAGCAGCTCAAAGTTCCAGAAGCACCAGCAACTCAAGGCTCCAGCAGCTCAAGGTTCCAGAAGCTCAAGGCTCCAGATGCTCAAGGTTCCAGATGCACCAGCAGCTCAAGGTTCCAGAAGCTCAAGGTTCCAGCAGCTCAAGGCTCCAGATGCTCAAGGCTCCAGATGCTCAAAGTTCCAGCAGCTCAATGTTCCAGCAGCTCAAGGTTCCAGCAGCTCAAGGTTCCAGCAGCTCAAGGTTCCAGAAGCACCAGCAGCTCAAGGTTCCAGCAGCTCAGGGTTACAGCAGCTCAAGGCTCCAGAAGCTAGAGGTTCCAGAAGCTCAAGGTTCCAGCAGCTCAATGTTCCAGAAGCACCAGCAGCTCAAGGCTGCAGCAGCTCAAGGTTCCAGCAGCTCAAAGTTCCAGAAGCACCAGCAGCTCAAGGCTCCAGCAGCTCAAGGTTCCAGAAGCTCAAGGCTCCAGATGCTCAAGGTTCCAGATGCACCAGCAGCTCAAGGTTCCAGAAGCTCAAGGTTCCAGCAGCTCAAGGCTCCAGAAGCTCAAGGCTCCAGATGCTCAAAGTTCCAGCAGCTCAATGTTCCAGCAGCTCAAGGTTCCAGCAGCTCAAGGTTCCAGCAGCTCAAGGTTCCAGAAGCACCAGCAGCTCAAGGCTCCAGCAGCTCAAGGTTCCAGAAGCTCAAGGCTCCAGAACCACCAGCAGCTCAAGGTTCCAGCAGCTCAAGGCTCCAGAAGCACCAGCAGCTCAAGGTTCCAGCAGCCCAAGGTTCCAGAAGCTCAAGGCTCCAGATTCTCAAGGTTCCAGAAGCACCAGCAGCTCAAGGTTCCAGCAGCTCAAAGTTCCAGCAGCTCAAGGTTCCAGAAAGACCAGCAGCTCAAGGTTCCAGTAGCTCAAGACTCCACATGCTCAAGGTTCCAGAAGCACCAGCAGCTCAAGGTTCCAGCAGCTCAAGGTTCCAGAAGCTCAAGGCTCCAGATGCTCAAGGTTCCAGAAGCACCAGCAGCTCAAGGTTCCAGCAGCTCAAGGTTCCAGAAGCACCAGCAGCTCAAGGTTCCAGAAGCTCAAGGCTCCAGATGCTCAAGGTTCCAGAAGCACCAGCAGCTCAAGGTTCCAGCAGCTCAAGGTTCCAGCAGCTCAAGGTTCCAGATGCTCAAGGTTCCAGATGCACCAGCAGCTCAAGGTTCCAGAAGCTCAAGGGTCCAGCAGCTCAAGGCTCCAGATGCTCAAGGCTCCAGATGCTCAAAGTTCCAGCAGCTCAAGGTTCCAGCAGCTCAAGGTTCCAGCAGCTCAAGGTTCCAGAAGCACCAGCAGCTCAAGGCTCCAGCAGCTCAAGGTTCCAGAAGCTATAGGCTCCAGATGCTCAAGGTTCCAGAACCACCAGCAGCTCAAGGTTCCAGCAGCTCAAGGTTCCAGAAGCACCAGCAGCTCAAGGTTCCAGCAGCTCAAGGTTCCAGAAGCACCAGCAGCTCAAGGTTCCAGCAGCTCAAGGCTCTAGCAGCTCAAGGTTCCAGAAGCACCAGCAGCTCAAGGTTCCAGAAGCTCAAGGCTCCAGATGCTCAAGGTTCCTGAAGCACCAGCAGCTCAAGGTTCCAGCAGCTCAAGGTTCCAGAAGCACCAGCAGCTCAAGGTTCCAGCAGCTCAAGGTTCCAGAAGCACCAGCAGCTCAAGGTTCCAGCAGCTCAAGGTTCCAGAAGCGCCAGCAGCTCAAGGCTCCAGCCGCTCAAGGTTCCAGAAGCTCAAGGCTCCAGATGCTCAAGGTTCCAGAAGCACCAGCAGCTCAAGGTTCCAGCAGCTCAAGGTTCAAGCAGCTCAAGGTTCCAGAAGCACCAGCAGCTCAAGGTTCCAGCCGCTCAAGGTTCCAGAAGCACCAGCAGCTCAAGGTTCCAGAAGCTCAAGGCTCCAGATGCTCAAGGTTCCAGAAGCACCAGCAGCTCAAGGTTCCAGCAGCTCAAGGTTCCAGAAGCTCAAGGCTCCAGATGCTCAAGGTTCCAGAAGCACCAGCAGCTCAAGGTTCCAGCAGCTCAAGGTTCCAGCAGCTCAAGGTTCCAGCAGCTCAAGGTTCCAGAAGCACCAGCAGCTCAAGGTTCCAGAAGCTCAAGGCTCCAGATGCTCAAGGTTCCAGAAGCACCAGCAGCTCAAGGTTCCAGCAGCTCAAGGTTCCAGAAGCACCAGCAGCTCAAGGTTCCAGCAGCTCAAGGTTCCAGCAGCACCAGCAGCTCAAGGTTCCAGAAGCTCAAGGCTCCAGATGCTCAAGGTTCCAGAAGCACCAGCAGCTCAAGGTTCCAGCAGCTCAAGGTTCCAGCAGCACCAGCAGCTCAAGGTTCCAGCAGCTCAAGGTTCCAGCAGCTCAAGGTTCCAGAAGCACCAGCAGCTCAAGGTTCCAGCAGCTCAAGGTTCCAGAAGCTCAAGGTTCCAGAAGCACCAGCAGCTCAAGGTTCCAGAAGCTCAAGGCTCCAGAAGCTCAAGGCTCCAGATGCTCAAGGTTCCAGAAGCACCAGCAGCTCAAGGTTCCAGCAGCTCAAGGTTCCAGCAGCTCAAGGTTCCAGCAGCTCAAGGTTCCAGAAGCACCAGCAGCTCAAGGTTCCAGAAGCTCAAGGCTCCAGATGCTCAAGGTTCCAGAAGCACCAGCAGCTCAAGGTTCCAGAAGCTCAAGGCTCCAGATGCTCAAGGTTCCAGAAGCACCAGCAGCTCAAGGCTGCAGCAGCTCAAGGTTCCAGCAGCTCAAGGTTCCAGAAGCACCAGCAGCTCAAGGTTCCAGAAGCTCAAGGCTCCAGATGCTCAAGGTTCCAGAAGCACCAGCAGCTCAAGGTTCCAGCAGCTCAAGGTTCCAGAAGCTCAAGGCTCCAGATGCTCAAGGTTCCAGAAGCACCAGCAGCTCAAGGTTCCAGCAGCTCATGGTTCCAGCAGCTCAAGGTTCCAGCAGCTCAAGGTTCCAGAAGCACCAGCAGCTCAAGGTTCCAGAAGCTCAAGGCTCCAGATGCTCAAGGTTCCAGAAGCACCAGCAGCTCAAGGTTCCAGCAGCTCAAGGTTCCAGAAGCACCAGCAGCTCAAGGTTCCAGCAGCTCAAGGTTCCAGCAGCTCAAAGTTCCAGAAGCACCAGCAGCTCAAGGCTCCAGCAGCTCAAGGTTCCAGAAGCTCAAGGCTCCAGATGCTCAAGGTTCCAGATGCACCAGCAGCTCAAGGTTCCAGAAGCTCAATGTTCCAGCAGGTCAAGGCTCCAGATGCTCAAGGCTCCAGATGCTCAAAGTTCCAGCAGCTCAATGTTCCAGCAGCTCAAGGTTCCAGCAGCTCAAGGTTCCAGCAGCTCAAGGTTCCAGAAGCACCAGCAGCTCAAGGCTCCAGCAGCTCAAGGTTCCAGAAGCTCAAGGCTCCAGATGCTCAAGGTTCCAGAACCACCAGCAGCTCAAGGTTCCAGCAGCTCAAGGTTCCAGAAGCACCAGCAGCTCAAGGTTCCAGCAGCTCAAGGTTCCAGAAGCACCAGCAGCTCAAGGTTCCAGCAGCTCAAGGTTCCAGCAGCTCAAGGTTCCAGAAGCGCCAGCAGCTCAAGGCTCCAGCAGCCCAGGGTTCCAGAAGCTCAAGGCTCCAGATTCTCAAGGTTCCAGAAGCACCAGCAGCTCAAGGTTCCAGCAGCTCAAGGTTCCAGCAGCTCAAGGTTCCAGAAGCACCAGCAGCTCAAGGTTCCAGTAGCTCAAGGCTCCACATGCTCAAGGTTCCAGAAGCACCAGCAGCTCAAGGTTCCAGCAGCTCAAGGTTCCAGAAGCTCAAGGCTCCAGATGATCAAGGTTCCAGAAGCACCAGCAGCTCAAGGTTCCAGCAGCTCAAGGTTCCAGAAGCACCAGCAGCTCAAGGTTCCAGAAGCTCAAGGCTCCAGATGCTCAAGGTTCCAGAAGCACCAGCAGCTCAAGGTTCCAGCAGCTCAAGGTTCCAGCAGCTCAAGGTTCCAGATGCTCAAGGTTCCAGATGCACCAGCAGCTCAAGGTTACAGAAGCTCAAGGGTCCAGCAGCTCAAGGCTCCAGATGCTCAAGGCTCCAGATGCTCAAAGTTCCAGCAGCTCAAGGTTCCAGCAGCTCAAGGTTCCAGCATCTCAAGGTTCCAGATGCACCAGCAGCTCAAGGCTCCAGCAGCTCAAGGTTCCAGAAGCTATAGGCTCCAGATGCTCAAGGTTCCAGAACCACCAGCAGCTGAAGGTTCCAGCAGCTCAAGGTTCCAGAAGCACCAGCAGCTCAAGGTTCCAGCAGCTCAAGGCTCCAGCAGCTCAAGGTTCCAGAAGCACCAGCAGCTCAAGGTTCCAGAAGCTCAAGGGTCCAGCAGCTCAAGGCTCCAGATGCTCAAGGCTCCAGATGCTCAAAGTTCCAGCAGCTCAAGGTTCCAGCAGCTCAAGGTTCCAGCAGCTCAAGGTTCCAGAAGCACCAGTAGCTCAAGGCTCCAGCAGCTCAAGGTTCCAGAAGCTATAAGCTCCAGATGCTCAAGGTTCCAGAACCACCAGCAGCTCAAGGTTCCAGAAGCACCAGCAGCTCAAGGTTCCAGCAGCTCAAGGTTCCAGAAGCACCAGCAGCTCAAGGTTCCAGCAGCTCAAGGCTCCAGCAGCTCAAGGTTCCAGAAGCACCAGCAGCTCAAGGTTCCAGAAGCTCAAGGCTCCAGATGCTCAAGGTTCCTGAAGCACCAGCAGCTCAAGGTTCCAGCAGCTCAAGGTTCCAGAAGCACCAGCAGCTCAAGGCTCCAGAAGCTCAAGGCTCCATATGCTCAAGGTTCCAGAAGCACCAGCAGCTCAAGGTTCCAGCAGCTCAAGGTTCCAGAAGCACCAGCAGCTCAAGGTTCCAGAAGCTCAAGGCTCCAGATGCTCAAGGTTCCAGAAGCACCAGCAGCTCAAGGTTCCAGCAGCTCAAGGTTCCAGAAGCTCAAGGCTCCAGATGCTCAAGGTTCCAGAAGTACCAGCAGCTCAAGGTTCCAGCAGCTCAAGGTTCCAGCAGCTCAAGGTTCCAGAAGCACCAGCAGCTCAAGGTTCCAGAAGCTCAAGGCTCCAGATGCTCAAGGTTCCAGAAGCACCAGCAGCTCAAGGTTCCAGCAGCTCAAGGTTCCAGAAGCACCAGCAGCTCAAGGTTCCAGAAGCTCAAGGCTCCAGCAGCTCAAGGTTCCAGAAGCTCAAGGCTCCAGATGCTCAAGGTTCCAGAAGCACCAGCAGCTCAAGGTTCCAGCAGCTCAAGGGTCCAGCAGCTCAAGGTTCCAGAAGCACCAGCAGCTCAAGGTTCCAGCAGCTCAAGGTTCCAGAAGCACCAGCAGCTCAAGGTTCCAGAGGCTCAAGGCTCCAGCAGCTCAAGGTTCCAGCAGCTCAAGGCTCCAGATGCTCAAGGTTCCAGAAGCACCAGCAGCTCAAGGTTCCAGCAGCTCAAGGTTCAAGCAGCTGAAGGTTCCAGAAGCACCAGCAGCTCAAGGTTCCAGCAGCTCAAGGTTCCAGCAGCACCAGCAGCTCAAGGTTCCAGCAGCTCAGGGTTACAGCAGCTCAAGGCTCCAGAAGTTAGAGGTTCCAGAAGCTCAAGGTTCCAGCAGCTCAAGGTTCCAGAAGCACCAGCAGCTCAAGGCTGCAGCAGCTCAAGGTTCCAGCAGCTCAAGGTTCCAGAAGCACCAGCAGCTCAAGGCTCCAGCAGCTCAAGGTTCCAGAAGCTCAAGGCTCCAGATGTTCAAGGTTCCAGATGCACCAGCAGCTCAAGGTTCCAGAAGCTCAAGGGTCCAGCAGCTCAAGGCTCCAGATGCTCAAGGCTCCAGATGCTCAAAGTTCCAGCAGCTCAAGGTTCCAGCAGCTCAAGGTTCCAGAAGCACCAGGAGCTCAAGGTTCCAGCAGCTCAAGGTTCCAGAAGCACCAGCAGCTCAAGGTTCCAGCAGCTCAAGGTTCCAGAAGCGCCAGCAGCTCAAGGCTCCAGCAGCTCAAGGTTCCAGAAGCTCAAGGCTCCAGATGCTCAAGGTTCCAGAAGCACCAGCAGCTCAAGGTTCCAGCAGCTCAAGGTTCCAGCAGCTCAAGGTTCCAGAAGCACCAGCAGCTCAAGGTTCCAGCAGCTCAAGGTTCCAGAAGCACCATCAGCTCAAGGTTCCAGCAGCTCAAGGCTCCAGCAGCTCAAGGTTCCAGCAGCTCAAGGTTCCAGCAGCTCAAGGTTCCAGAAGCACCAGCAGCTCAAGGTTCCAGAAGCTCAAGGCTCCAGATGCTCAAGGTTCCAGAAGCACCAGCAGCTCAAGGTTCCAGCAGCTCAAGGTTCCAGAAGCTCAAGGCTCCAGAAGCTCAAGGTTCCAGAAGCACCAGCAGCTCAAGGTTCCAGCAGCTCAAGGTTCCAGCAGCTCAAGGTTCCAGAAGCACCAGCAGCTCAAGGTTCCAGAAGCTCAAGGCTCCAGATGCTCAAGGTTCCAGAAGCACCAGCAGCTCAAGGTTCCAGCAGTTCAAGGTTCCAGCAGCTCAAGGTTCAAGAAGCACCAGCAGCTCAAGGTTCCAGAAGCTCAAGGTTCCAGCAGCTCAAGGTTCCAGCAGCTCAAGGTTCCAGAAGCACCAGCAGCTCAAGGTTCCAGCAGCTCAAGGTTCCAGAAGCACCAGCAGCTCAAGGTTCCAGCAGCTCAAGGCTCCAGCAGCTCAAGGTTCCAGAAGCACCAGCAGCTCAAGGCTCCAGCAGCTCAAGGTTCCAGAAGCTCAATGCTCCAGATGCTCAAGGTTCCAGAAGCACCAGCAGCTCAAGGTTCCAGCAGCTCAAGGTTCCAGAAGCACCAGCAGCTCAAGGTTCCAGCAGCTCAAGGTTCCAGAAGCACCAGCAGCTCAAGGCTCCAGCAGCTCAAGGTTCCAGAAGCTCAAGGCTCCAGATGCTCAAGGTTCCAGAAACACCAGCAGCTCAAGGTTCCAGCAGCTCAAGGTTCCAGATGCTCAAGGTTCCAGATGCACCAGCAGCTCAAGGTTCCAGAAGCTCAAGGGTCCAGCAGCTCAAGGCTCCAGATGCCCAAGGCTCCAGATGCTCAAAGTTCCAGCAGCTCAAGGTTCCAGCAGCTCAAGGTTCCAGCAGCTCAAGGTTCCAGAAGCACCAGCAGCTCAAGGTTCCAGAAGCTATAGGCTCCAGATGCTCAAGGTTCCAGAACCACCAGCAGCTCAAGGTTCCAGCAGCTCAAGGTTCCAGAAGCACCAGCAGCTCAAGGTTCCAGCAGCTCAAGGTTCCAGAAGCACCAGCAGCTCAAGGCTCCAGCAGCTCAAGGTTCCAGAAGCACCAGCAGCTCAAGGTTCCAGAAGCTCAAGGCTCCAGATGCTCAAGGTTCCTGAAGCACCAGCAGCTCAAGGTTCCAGCAGCTCAGGGTTCCAGAAGCACCAGCAGCTCAAGGTTCCAGAAGCTCAAGGCTCCATATGCTCAAGGTTCCAGAAGCACCAGCAGCTCAAGGTTCCAGCAGCTCAAGGTTCCAGAAGCACCAGCAGCTCAAGGTTCCAGCAGCTCAAGGTTCCAGCAGCTCAAGGTTCCAGAAGCACCAGCAGCTCAAGGTTCCAGCAGATCAAGGTTCCAGAAGCACCAGCAGCTCAAGGTTCCAGCAGCTCAAGGTTCCAGAAGCACCAGCAGCTCAAGGTTCCAGAAGCTCAAGGCTCCAGATGCTCAAGGTTCCAGAAGCACCAGCAGCTCAAGGTTCCAGCAGCTCAAGGTTCCAGCAGCTCAAGGTTCCAGATGCTCAAGGTTCCAGATGCACCAGCAGCTCAAGGTTCCAGAAGCTCAAGGGTCCAGCAGCTCAAGGCTCCAGATGCTCAAGGCTCCAGATGCTCAAAGTTCCAGCAGCTCAAGGTTCCAGCAGCTCAAGGTTCCAGCAGCTCAAGGTTCCAGAAGCACCAGCAGCTCAAGGCTCCAGCAGCTCAAGGTTCCAGAAGCTATAGGCTCCAGATGCTCAAGGTTCCAGAACCACCAGCAGCTCAAGGTTCCAGCAGCTCAAGGTTCCAGAAGCACCAGCAGCTCAAGGTTCCAGCAGCTCAAGGTTCCAGAAGCACCAGCAGCTCAAGGTTCCAGCAGCTCAAGGCTCTAGCAGCTCAAGGTTCCAGAAGCACCAGCAGCTCAAGGTTCCAGAAGCTCAAGGCTCCAGATGCTCAAGGTTCCTGAAGCACCAGCAGCTCAAGGTTCCAGCAGCTCAAGGTTCCAGAAGCACCAGCAGCTCAAGGTTCCAGCAGCTCAAGGTTCCAGAAGCACCAGCAGCTCAAGGTTCCAGCAGCTCAAGGTTCCAGAAGCGCCAGCAGCTCAAGGCTCCAGCCGCTCAAGGTTCCAGAAGCTCAAGGCTCCAGATGCTCAAGGTTCCAGAAGCACCAGCAGCTCAAGGTTCCAGCAGCTCAAGGTTCAAGCAGCTCAAGGTTCCAGAAGCACCAGCAGCTCAAGGTTCCAGCCGCTCAAGGTTCCAGAAGCACCAGCAGCTCAAGGTTCCAGAAGCTCAAGGCTCCAGATGCTCAAGGTTCCAGAAGCACCAGCAGCTCAAGGTTCCAGCAGCTCAAGGTTCCAGAAGCTCAAGGCTCCAGATGCTCAAGGTTCCAGAAGCACCAGCAGCTCAAGGTTCCAGCAGCTCAAGGTTCCAGCAGCTCAAGGTTCCAGCAGCTCAAGGTTCCAGAAGCACCAGCAGCTCAAGGTTCCAGAAGCTCAAGGCTCCAGATGCTCAAGGTTCCAGAAGCACCAGCAGCTCAAGGTTCCAGCAGCTCAAGGTTCCAGAAGCACCAGCAGCTCAAGGTTCCAGCAGCTCAAGGTTCCAGCAGCACCAGCAGCTCAAGGTTCCAGAAGCTCAAGGCTCCAGATGCTCAAGGTTCCAGAAGCACCAGCAGCTCAAGGTTCCAGCAGCTCAAGGTTCCAGCAGCACCAGCAGCTCAAGGTTCCAGCAGCTCAAGGTTCCAGCAGCTCAAGGTTCCAGAAGCACCAGCAGCTCAAGGTTCCAGCAGCTCAAGGTTCCAGAAGCTCAAGGTTCCAGAAGCACCAGCAGCTCAAGGTTCCAGAAGCTCAAGGCTCCAGAAGCTCAAGGCTCCAGATGCTCAAGGTTCCAGAAGCACCAGCAGCTCAAGGTTCCAGCAGCTCAAGGTTCCAGCAGCTCAAGGTTCCAGCAGCTCAAGGTTCCAGAAGCACCAGCAGCTCAAGGTTCCAGAAGCTCAAGGCTCCAGATGCTCAAGGTTCCAGAAGCACCAGCAGCTCAAGGTTCCAGAAGCTCAAGGCTCCAGATGCTCAAGGTTCCAGAAGCACCAGCAGCTCAAGGCTGCAGCAGCTCAAGGTTCCAGCAGCTCAAGGTTCCAGAAGCACCAGCAGCTCAAGGTTCCAGAAGCTCAAGGCTCCAGATGCTCAAGGTTCCAGAAGCACCAGCAGCTCAAGGTTCCAGCAGCTCAAGGTTCCAGAAGCTCAAGGCTCCAGATGCTCAAGGTTCCAGAAGCACCAGCAGCTCAAGGTTCCAGCAGCTCATGGTTCCAGCAGCTCAAGGTTCCAGCAGCTCAAGGTTCCAGAAGCACCAGCAGCTCAAGGTTCCAGAAGCTCAAGGCTCCAGATGCTCAAGGTTCCAGAAGCACCAGCAGCTCAAGGTTCCAGCAGCTCAAGGTTCCAGAAGCACCAGCAGCTCAAGGTTCCAGCAGCTCAAGGTTCCAGCAGCTCAAAGTTCCAGAAGCACCAGCAGCTCAAGGCTCCAGCATCTCAAGGTTCCAGAAGCTCAAGGCTCCAGATGCTCAAGGTTCCAGATGCACCAGCAGCTCAAGGTTCCAGAAGCTCAATGTTCCAGCAGGTCAAGGCTCC
Source organism: Cyprinodon diabolis (assembly GCA_030533445.1). Classification (NCBI taxonomy): domain Eukaryota; kingdom Metazoa; phylum Chordata; class Actinopteri; order Cyprinodontiformes; family Cyprinodontidae; genus Cyprinodon; species Cyprinodon diabolis. The sequence continues at coordinate 76,511 of JARPUW010000288.1, forward strand.
AGATGCTCAAGGCTCCAGATGCTCAAAGTTCCAGCAGCTCAATGTTCCAGCAGCTCAAGGTTCCAGCAGCTCAAGGTTCCAGCAGCTCAAGGTTCCAGAAGCACCAGCAGCTCAAGGCTCCAGCAGCTCAAGGTTCCAGAAGCTCAAGGCTCCAGATGCTCAAGGTTCCAGAACCACCAGCAGCTCAAGGTTCCAGCAGCTCAAGGTTCCAGAAGCACCAGCAGCTCAAGGTTCCAGCAGCTCAAGGTTCCAGAAGCACCAGCAGCTCAAGGTTCCAGCAGCTCAAGGTTCCAGCAGCTCAAGGTTCCAGAAGCGCCAGCAGCTCAAGGCTCCAGCAGCCCAGGGTTCCAGAAGCTCAAGGCTCCAGATTCTCAAGGTTCCAGAAGCACCAGCAGCTCAAGGTTCCAGCAGCTCAAGGTTCCAGCAGCTCAAGGTTCCAGAAGCACCAGCAGCTCAAGGTTCCAGTAGCTCAAGGCTCCACATGCTCAAGGTTCCAGAAGCACCAGCAGCTCAAGGTTCCAGCAGCTCAAGGTTCCAGAAGCTCAAGGCTCCAGATGATCAAGGTTCCAGAAGCACCAGCAGCTCAAGGTTCCAGCAGCTCAAGGTTCCAGAAGCACCAGCAGCTCAAGGTTCCAGAAGCTCAAGGCTCCAGATGCTCAAGGTTCCAGAAGCACCAGCAGCTCAAGGTTCCAGCAGCTCAAGGTTCCAGCAGCTCAAGGTTCCAGATGCTCAAGGTTCCAGATGCACCAGCAGCTCAAGGTTACAGAAGCTCAAGGGTCCAGCAGCTCAAGGCTCCAGATGCTCAAGGCTCCAGATGCTCAAAGTTCCAGCAGCTCAAGGTTCCAGCAGCTCAAGGTTCCAGCATCTCAAGGTTCCAGATGCACCAGCAGCTCAAGGCTCCAGCAGCTCAAGGTTCCAGAAGCTATAGGCTCCAGATGCTCAAGGTTCCAGAACCACCAGCAGCTGAAGGTTCCAGCAGCTCAAGGTTCCAGAAGCACCAGCAGCTCAAGGTTCCAGCAGCTCAAGGCTCCAGCAGCTCAAGGTTCCAGAAGCACCAGCAGCTCAAGGTTCCAGAAGCTCAAGGGTCCAGCAGCTCAAGGCTCCAGATGCTCAAGGCTCCAGATGCTCAAAGTTCCAGCAGCTCAAGGTTCCAGCAGCTCAAGGTTCCAGCAGCTCAAGGTTCCAGAAGCACCAGTAGCTCAAGGCTCCAGCAGCTCAAGGTTCCAGAAGCTATAAGCTCCAGATGCTCAAGGTTCCAGAACCACCAGCAGCTCAAGGTTCCAGAAGCACCAGCAGCTCAAGGTTCCAGCAGCTCAAGGTTCCAGAAGCACCAGCAGCTCAAGGTTCCAGCAGCTCAAGGCTCCAGCAGCTCAAGGTTCCAGAAGCACCAGCAGCTCAAGGTTCCAGAAGCTCAAGGCTCCAGATGCTCAAGGTTCCTGAAGCACCAGCAGCTCAAGGTTCCAGCAGCTCAAGGTTCCAGAAGCACCAGCAGCTCAAGGTTCCAGAAGCTCAAGGCTCCATATGCTCAAGGTTCCAGAAGCACCAGCAGCTCAAGGTTCCAGCAGCTCAAGGTTCCAGAAGCACCAGCAGCTCAAGGTTCCAGAAGCTCAAGGCTCCAGATGCTCAAGGTTCCAGAAGCACCAGCAGCTCAAGGTTCCAGCAGCTCAAGGTTCCAGAAGCTCAAGGCTCCAGATGCTCAAGGTTCCAGAAGTACCAGCAGCTCAAGGTTCCAGCAGCTCAAGGTTCCAGCAGCTCAAGGTTCCAGAAGCACCAGCAGCTCAAGGTTCCAGAAGCTCAAGGCTCCAGATGCTCAAGGTTCCAGAAGCACCAGCAGCTCAAGGTTCCAGCAGCTCAAGGTTCCAGCAGCTCAAGGTTCCAGAAGCACCAGCAGCTCAAGGTTCCAGAAGCTCAAGGCTCCAGCAGCTCAAGGTTCCAGAAGCTCAAGGCTCCAGATGCTCAAGGTTCCAGAAGCACCAGCAGCTCAAGGTTCCAGCAGCTCAAGGGTCCAGCAGCTCAAGGTTCCAGAAGCACCAGCAGCTCAAGGTTCCAGCAGCTCAAGGTTCCAGAAGCACCAGCAGCTCAAGGTTCCAGAGGCTCAAGGCTCCAGCAGCTCAAGGTTCCAGCAGCTCAAGGCTCCAGATGCTCAAGGTTCCAGAAGCACCAGCAGCTCAAGGTTCCAGCAGCTCAAGGTTCAAGCAGCTGAAGGTTCCAGAAGCACCAGCAGCTCAAGGTTCCAGCAGCTCAAGGTTCCAGCAGCACCAGCAGCTCAAGGTTCCAGCAGCTCAGGGTTACAGCAGCTCAAGGCTCCAGAAGTTAGAGGTTCCAGAAGCTCAAGGTTCCAGCAGCTCAAGGTTCCAGAAGCACCAGCAGCTCAAGGCTGCAGCAGCTCAAGGTTCCAGCAGCTCAAGGTTCCAGAAGCACCAGCAGCTCAAGGCTCCAGCAGCTCAAGGTTCCAGAAGCTCAAGGCTCCAGATGTTCAAGGTTCCAGATGCACCAGCAGCTCAAGGTTCCAGAAGCTCAAGGGTCCAGCAGCTCAAGGCTCCAGATGCTCAAGGCTCCAGATGCTCAAAGTTCCAGCAGCTCAAGGTTCCAGCAGCTCAAGGTTCCAGAAGCACCAGGAGCTCAAGGTTCCAGCAGCTCAAGGTTCCAGAAGCACCAGCAGCTCAAGGTTCCAGCAGCTCAAGGTTCCAGAAGCGCCAGCAGCTCAAGGCTCCAGCAGCTCAAGGTTCCAGAAGCTCAAGGCTCCAGATGCTCAAGGTTCCAGAAGCACCAGCAGCTCAAGGTTCCAGCAGCTCAAGGTTCCAGCAGCTCAAGGTTCCAGAAGCACCAGCAGCTCAAGGTTCCAGCAGCTCAAGGTTCCAGAAGCACCATCAGCTCAAGGTTCCAGCAGCTCAAGGCTCCAGCAGCTCAAGGTTCCAGCAGCTCAAGGTTCCAGCAGCTCAAGGTTCCAGAAGCACCAGCAGCTCAAGGTTCCAGAAGCTCAAGGCTCCAGATGCTCAAGGTTCCAGAAGCACCAGCAGCTCAAGGTTCCAGCAGCTCAAGGTTCCAGAAGCTCAAGGCTCCAGAAGCTCAAGGTTCCAGAAGCACCAGCAGCTCAAGGTTCCAGCAGCTCAAGGTTCCAGCAGCTCAAGGTTCCAGAAGCACCAGCAGCTCAAGGTTCCAGAAGCTCAAGGCTCCAGATGCTCAAGGTTCCAGAAGCACCAGCAGCTCAAGGTTCCAGCAGTTCAAGGTTCCAGCAGCTCAAGGTTCAAGAAGCACCAGCAGCTCAAGGTTCCAGAAGCTCAAGGTTCCAGCAGCTCAAGGTTCCAGCAGCTCAAGGTTCCAGAAGCACCAGCAGCTCAAGGTTCCAGCAGCTCAAGGTTCCAGAAGCACCAGCAGCTCAAGGTTCCAGCAGCTCAAGGCTCCAGCAGCTCAAGGTTCCAGAAGCACCAGCAGCTCAAGGCTCCAGCAGCTCAAGGTTCCAGAAGCTCAATGCTCCAGATGCTCAAGGTTCCAGAAGCACCAGCAGCTCAAGGTTCCAGCAGCTCAAGGTTCCAGAAGCACCAGCAGCTCAAGGTTCCAGCAGCTCAAGGTTCCAGAAGCACCAGCAGCTCAAGGCTCCAGCAGCTCAAGGTTCCAGAAGCTCAAGGCTCCAGATGCTCAAGGTTCCAGAAGCACCAGCAGCTCAAGGTTCCAGCAGCTCAAGGTTCCAGATGCTCAAGGTTCCAGATGCACCAGCAGCTCAAGGTTCCAGAAGCTCAAGGGTCCAGCAGCTCAAGGCTCCAGATGCCCAAGGCTCCAGATGCTCAAAGTTCCAGCAGCTCAAGGTTCCAGCAGCTCAAGGTTCCAGCAGCTCAAGGTTCCAGAAGCACCAGCAGCTCAAGGTTCCAGAAGCTATAGGCTCCAGATGCTCAAGGTTCCAGAACCACCAGCAGCTCAAGGTTCCAGCAGCTCAAGGTTCCAGAAGCACCAGCAGCTCAAGGTTCCAGCAGCTCAAGGTTCCAGAAGCACCAGCAGCTCAAGGCTCCAGCAGCTCAAGGTTCCAGAAGCACCAGCAGCTCAAGGTTCCAGAAGCTCAAGGCTCCAGATGCTCAAGGTTCCTGAAGCACCAGCAGCTCAAGGTTCCAGCAGCTCAGGGTTCCAGAAGCACCAGCAGCTCAAGGTTCCAGAAGCTCAAGGCTCCATATGCTCAAGGTTCCAGAAGCACCAGCAGCTCAAGGTTCCAGCAGCTCAAGGTTCCAGAAGCACCAGCAGCTCAAGGTTCCAGCAGCTCAAGGTTCCAGCAGCTCAAGGTTCCAGTAGCACCAGCAGCTCAAGGCTCCAGCAGCTCAAGGTTCCAGAAGCTCAAGGCTCCAGATGCTCAAGGTTCCAGAAGCACCAGCAGCTCAAGGTTCCAGCAGCTCAAGGTTCCAGCAGCTCAAGGTTCCAGAAGCACCAGCAGCTCAAGGTTCCAGCAGCTCAAGGTTCCAGAAGCACCAGCAGCTCAAGGTTCCAGCATCTCAAGGCTCCAGCAGCTCAAAGTTCCGGCAGCTCAAGGCTCCAGCAGCTCAAGGTTCCAGAAGCACCAGCAGCTCAAGGTTCCAGAAGCTCAAGGCTCCAGATGCTCAAGGTTCCAGAAGCACCAGCAGCTCAATGTTCCAGCAGCTCAAGGTTCCAGCAGCTCAAGGTTCCAGAAGCACCAGCAGCTCAAGGTTCCAGCAGCTCAGGGTTACAGCAGCTCAAGGCTCCAGAAGCTAGAGGTTCCAGAAGCTCAAGGTTCCAGCAGCTCAATGTTCCAGAAGCACCAGCAGCTCAAGGCTGCAGCAGCTCAAGGTTCCAGCAGCTCAAAGTTCCAGAAGCACCAGCAGCTCAAGGCTCCAGCAGCTCAAGGTTCCAGAAGCTCAAGGCTCCAGAAGCTCAAGGTTCCAGATGCACCAGCAGCTCAAGGTTCCAGAAGCTCAAGGTTCCAGCAGCTCAAGGCTCCAGATGCTCAAGGCTCCAGATGCTCAAAGTTCCAGCAGCTCAATGTTCCAGCAGCTCAAGGTTCCAGCAGCTCAAGGTTCCAGCAGCTCAAGGTTCCAGAAGCACCAGCAGCTCAAGGCTCCAGCAGCTCAAGGTTCCAGAAGCTCAAGGCTCCAGATGCTCAAGGTTCCAGAACCACCAGCAGCTCAAGGTTCCAGCAGCTCAAGGTTCCAGAAGCACCAGCAGCTCAAGGTTCCAGCAGCTCAAGGTTCCAGAAGCACCAGCAGCTCAAGGTTCCAGCAGCTCAAGGTTCCAGCAGCTCAAGGTTCCAGAAGCGCCAGCAGCTCAAGGCTCCAGCAGCCCAAGGTTCCAGAAGCTCAAGGCTCCAGATTCTCAAGGTTCCAGAAGCACCAGCAGCTCAAGGTTCCAGCAGCTCAAAGTTCCAGCAGCTCAAGGTTCCAGAAGCACCAGCAGCTCAAGGTTCCAGTAGCTCAAGGCTCCACATGCTCAAGGTTCCAGAAGCACCAGCAGCTCAAGGTTCCAGCAGCTCAAGGTTCCAGAAGCTCAAGGCTCCAGATGCTCAAGGTTCCAGAAGCACCAGCAGCACAAGGTTCCAGCAGCTCAAGGTTCCAGAAGCACCAGCAGCTCAAGGTTCCAGAAGCTCAAGGCTCCAGATGCTCAAGGTTCCAGAAGCACCAGCAGCTCAAGGTTCCAGCAGCTCAAGGTTCCAGCAGCTCAAGGTTCCAGATGCTCAAGGTTCCAGATGCACCAGCAGCTCAAGGTTCCAGAAGCTCAAGGGTCCAGCAGCTCAAGGCTCCAGATGCTCAAGGCTCCAGATGCTCAAAGTTCCAGCAGCTCAAGCTTCCAGCAGCTCAAGGTTCCAGCAGCTCAAGGTTCCAGAAGCACCAGCAGCTCAAGGCTCCAGCAGCTCAAGGTTCCAGAAGCTATAGGCTCCAGATGCTCAAGGTTCCAGAACCACCAGCAGCTCAAGGTTCCAGCAGCTCAAGGTTCCAGAAGCACCAGCAGCTCAAGGTTCCAGCAGCTCAAGGTTCCAGAAGCACCAGCTGCTCAAGGTTCCAGCAGCTCAAGGCTCCAGTAGCTCAAGGTTCCAGAAGCACCAGCAGCTCAAGGTTCCAGAAGCGCCAGCAGCTCAAGGCTCCAGCAGCTCAAGGTTCCAGAAGCTCAAGGCTCCAGATGCTCAAGGTTCCAGAAGCACCAGCAGCTCAAGGTTCCAGCAGCTCAAGGTTCCAGCAGCTCAAGGTTCCAGAAGCACCAGCAGCTCAAGGTTCCAGCAGCTCAAGGTTCCAGAAGCACCATCAGCTCAAGGTTCCAGCAGCTCAAGGCTCCAGCAGCTCAAGGTTCCAGCAGCTCAAGGTTCCAGCAGCTCAAGGTTCCAGAAGCACCAGCAGCTCAAGGTTCCAGAAGCTCAAGGCTCCAGATGCTCAAGGTTCCAGAAGCACCAGCAGCTCAAGGTTCCAGCAGCTCAAGGTTCCAGAAGCTCAAGGCTCCAGAAGCTCAAGGTTCCAGAAGCACCAGCAGCTCAAGGTTCCAGCAGCTCAAGGTTCCAGCAGCTCAAGGTTCCAGAAGCACCAGCAGCTCAAGGTTCCAGAAGCTCAAGGCTCCAGATGCTCAAGGTTCCAGAAGCACCAGCAGCTCAAGGTTCCAGCAGTTCAAGGTTCCAGCAGCTCAAGGTTCAAGAAGCACCAGCAGCTCAAGGTTCCAGAAGCTCAAGGTTCCAGCAGCTCAAGGTTCCAGCAGCTCAAGGTTCCAGAAGCACCAGCAGCTCAAGGTTCCAGCAGCTCAAGGTTCCAGAAGCACCAGCAGCTCAAGGTTCCAGCAGCTCAAGGTTCCAGAAGCACCAGCAGCTCAAGGCTCCAGCAGCTCAAGGTTCCAGAAGCTCAATGCTCCAGATGCTCAAGGTTCCAGAAGCACCAGCAGCTCAAGGTTCCAGCAGCTCAAGGTTCCAGAAGCACCAGCAGCTCAAGGTTCCAGCAGCTCAAGGTTCCAGAAGCACCAGCAGCTCAAGGCTCCAGCAGCTCAAGGTTCCAGAAGCTCAAGGCTCCAGATGCTCAAGGTTCCAGAAGCACCAGCAGCTCAAGGTTCCAGCAGCTCAAGGTTCCAGATGCTCAAGGTTCCAGATGCACCAGCAGCTCAAGGTTCCAGAAGCTCAAGGGTCCAGCAGCTCAAGGCTCCAGATGCCCAAGGCTCCAGATGCTCAAAGTTCCAGCAGCTCAAGGTTCCAGCAGCTCAAGGTTCCAGCAGCTCAAGGTTCCAGAAGCACCAGCAGCTCAAGGTTCCAGAAGCTATAGGCTCCAGATGCTCAAGGTTCCAGAACCACCAGCAGCTCAAGGTTCCAGCAGCTCAAGGTTCCAGAAGCACCAGCAGCTCAAGGTTCCAGCAGCTCAAGGTTCCAGAAGCACCAGCAGCTCAAGGCTCCAGCAGCTCAAGGTTCCAGAAGCACCAGCAGCTCAAGGTTCCAGAAGCTCAAGGCTCCAGATGCTCAAGGTTCCTGAAGCACCAGCAGCTCAAGGTTCCAGCAGCTCAGGGTTCCAGAAGCACCAGCAGCTCAAGGTTCCAGAAGCTCAAGGCTCCATATGCTCAAGGTTCCAGAAGCACCAGCAGCTCAAGGTTCCAGCAGCTCAAGGTTCCAGAAGCACCAGCAGCTCAAGGTTCCAGCAGCTCAAGGTTCCAGCAGCTCAAGGTTCCAGCAGCTCAAGGTTCCAGAAGCACCAGCAGCTCAAGGCTCCAGTAGCTCAAGGTTCCAGAAGCTCAAGGCTCCAGATGCTCAAGGTTCCAGAAGCACCAGCAGCTCAAGGTTCCAGCAGCTCAAGGTTCCAGCAGCTCAAGGTTCCAGAAGCACCAGCAGCTCAAGGTTCCAGCAGCTCAAGGTTCCAGAAGCACCAGCAGCTCAAGGTTCCAGCATCTCAAGGCTCCAGCAGCTCAAAGTTCCGGCAGCTCAAGGCTCCAGCAGCTCAAGGTTCCAGAAGCACCAGCAGCTCAAGGTTCCAGAAGCTCAAGGCTCCAGATGCTCAAGGTTCCAGAAGCACCAGCAGCTCAAGGTTCCAGCAGCTCAAGGTTCCAGCAGCTCAAGGTTCCAGAAGCACCAGCAGCTCAAGGTTCCAGCAGCTCAGGGTTACAGCAGCTCAAGGCTCCAGAAGCTAGAGGTTCCAGAAGCTCAAGGTTCCAGCAGCTCAATGTTCCAGAAGCACCAGCAGCTCAAGGCTGCAGCAGCTCAAGGTTCCAGCAGCTCAAAGTTCCAGAAGCACCAGCAGCTCAAGGCTCCAGCAGCTCAAGGTTCCAGAAGCTCAAGGCTCCAGAAGCTCAAGGTTCCAGATGCACCAGCAGCTCAAGGTTCCAGAAGCTCAAGGTTCCAGCAGCTCAAGGCTCCAGATGCTCAAGGCTCCAGATGCTCAAAGTTCCAGCAGCTCAATGTTCCAGCAGCTCAAGGTTCCAGCAGCTCAAGGTTCCAGCAGCTCAAGGTTCCAGAAGCACCAGCAGCTCAAGGCTCCAGCAGCTCAAGGTTCCAGAAGCTCAAGGCTCCAGATGCTCAAGGTTCCAGAACCACCAGCAGCTCAAGGTTCCAGCAGCTCAAGGTTCCAGAAGCACCAGCAGCTCAAGGTTCCAGCAGCTCAAGGTTCCAGAAGCACCAGCAGCTCAAGGTTCCAGCAGCTCAAGGTTCCAGCAGCTCAAGGTTCCAGAAGCGCCAGCAGCTCAAGGCTCCAGCAGCCCAAGGTTCCAGAAGCTCAAGGCTCCAGATTCTCAAGGTTCCAGAAGCACCAGCAGCTCAAGGTTCCAGCAGCTCAAAGTTCCAGCAGCTCAAGGTTCCAGAAGCACCAGCAGCTCAAGGTTCCAGTAGCTCAAGGCTCCACATGCTCAAGGTTCCAGAAGCACCAGCAGCTCAAGGTTCCAGCAGCTCAAGGTTCCAGAAGCTCAAGGCTCCAGATGCTCAAGGTTCCAGAAGCACCAGCAGCACAAGGTTCCAGCAGCTCAAGGTTCCAGAAGCACCAGCAGCTCAAGGTTCCAGAAGCTCAAGGCTCCAGATGCTCAAGGTTCCAGAAGCACCAGCAGCTCAAGGTTCCAGCAGCTCAAGGTTCCAGATGCTCAAGGTTCCAGATGCACCAGCAGCTCAAGGTTCCAGAAGCTCAAGGGTCCAGCAGCTCAAGGCTCCAGATGCTCAAGGCTCCAGATGCTCAAAGTTCCAGCAGCTCAAGCTTCCAGCAGCTCAAGGTTCCAGCAGCTCAAGGTTCCAGAAGCACCAGCAGCTCAAGGCTCCAGCAGCTCAAGGTTCCAGAAGCTATAGGCTCCAGATGCTCAAGGTTCCAGAACCACCAGCAGCTCAAGGTTCCAGCAGCTCAAGGTTCCAGAAGCACCAGCAGCTCAAGGTTCCAGCAGCTCAAGGTTCCAGAAGCACCAGCTGCTCAAGGTTCCAGCAGCTCAAGGCACCAGTAGCTCAAGGTTCCAGAAGCACCAGCAGCTCAAGGTTCCAGAAGCTCAAGGCTCCAGATGCTCAAGGTTCCTGAAGCACCAGCAGCTCAAGGTTCCAGCAGCTCAAGGTTCCAGAAGCACCAGCAGCTCAAGGTTCCAGAAGCTCAAGGCTCCAGATGCTCAAGGTTCCAGAAGCACCAGCAGCTCAAGGTTCCAGCAGCTCAAGGTTCCAGAAGCTCAAGGCTCCAGATGCTCAAGGTTCCAGAAGCACCAGCAGCACAAGGTTCCAGCAGGTCAAGGTTCCAGAAGCACCAGCAGCTCAAGGTTCCAGAAGCTCAAGGCTCCAGATGCTCAAGGTTCCAGAAGCACCAGCAGCTCAAGGTTCCAGCAGCTCAAGGTTCCAGCAGCTCAAGGTTCCAGATGCTCAAGGTTCCAGATGCACCAGCAGCTCAAGGTTCCAGAAGCTCAAGTGTCCAGCAGCTCAAGGCTCCAGATGCTCAAGGCTCCAGATGCTCAAAGTTCCAGCAGCTCAAGCTTCCAGCAGCTCAAGGTTCCAGAAGCACCAGCAGCTCAAGGCTCCAGCAGCTCAAGGTTCCAGAAGCTATAGGCTCCAGATGCTCAAGGTTCCAGAACCACCAGCAGCTCAAGGTTCCAGCAGCTCAAGGTTCCAGAAGCACCAGCAGCTCAAGGTTCCAGCAGCTCAAGGTTCCAGAAGCACCAGCAGCTCAAGGTTCCAGCAGCTCAAGGCTCCAGCAGCTCAAGGTTCCAGAAGCACCAGCAGCTCAAGGTTCCAGAAGCTCAAGGTTCCTGAAGCACCAGCAGCTCAAGGTTCCAGCAGCTCAAGGTTCCAGAAGCACCAGCAGCTCAAGGTTCCAGAAGCTCAAGGCTCCAGATGCTCAAGGTTCCAGAAGCACCAGCAGCTCAAGGTTCCAGTAGCTCAAGGTTCCAGAAGCACCAGCAGCTCAAGCTTCCAGCAGCTCAAGGTTCCAGCAGCTCAAGGTTCCAGCAGCTCAAGGTTCCAGAAGCACCAGCAGCTCAAGGTTCCAGAAGCTCAAGGCTCCAGATGCTCAAGGTTCCAGAAGCACCAGCAGCTCAAGGTTCCAGCAGCTCAAGGTTCCAGCAGCTGAAGGTTCCAGAAGCACCAGCAGCTCAAGGTTCCAGCAGCTCAAGGTTCCAGCAGCACCAGCAGCTCAAGGTTCCAGCAGCTCAGGGTTACAGCAGCTCAAGGCTCCAGAAGCTAGAGGTTCCAGAAGCTCAAGGTTCCAGCAGCTCAATGTTCCAGAAGCACCAGCAGCTCAAGGCTGCAGCAGCTCAAGGTTCCAGCAGTTCAAAGTTCCAGAAGCACCAGCAGCTCAAGGCTCCAGCAGCTCAAGGTTCCAGCAGCTCAAGGCTCCAGAAGCTCAAGGTTCCAGATGCACCAGCAGCTCAAGGTTCCAGAAGCTCAAGGTTCCAGCAGCTCAAGGCTCCAGATGCTCAAGGCTCCAGATGCTCAAAGTTCCAGCAGCTCAATGTTCCAGCAGCTCAAGGTTCCAGCAGCTCAAGGTTCCAGAAGCACCAGCAGCTCAAGGCTCCAGCAGCTCAAGGTTCCAGAAGCTCAAGGCTCCAGATGCTCAAGGTTCCAGAACCACCAGCAGCTCAAGGTTCCAGCAGCTCAAGGTTCCAGAAGCACCAGCAGCTCAAGGTTCCAGCAGCTCAAGGTTCCAGAAGCACCAGCAGCTCAAGGTTCCAGCAGCTCAAGGTTCCAGAAGCGCCAGCAGCTCAAGGCTCCAGCAGCTCAAGGCTCCAGCAGCTCAAGGTTCCAGAAGCTCAAGGCTCCAGATGCTCAAGGTTCCAGAAGCACCAGCAGCTCAAGGTTCCAGAAGCTCAAGGTTCCAGCAGCTCAAGGTTCCAGAAGCACCAGCAGCTCAAGGTTCCAGCAGCTCAAGGTTCCAGAAGCACCATCAGCTCAAGGTTCCAGCAGCTAAAGGCTCCAGCAGCTCAAGGTTCCAGCAGCTCAAGGCTCCAGCAGCTCAAGGTTCCAGAAGTACCAGCAGCTCAAGGTTCCAGAAGCTCAAGGCTCCAGATGCTCAAGGTTCCAGAAGCACCAGCAGCTCAAGGTTCCAGCAGCTCAAGGTTCCAGAAGCTCAAGGCTCCAGATGCTCAAGGTTCCAGAAGCACAAGCAGCTCAAGGTTCCAGCAGCTCAAGGTTCCAGCAGCTCAAGGTTCCAGAAGCACCAGCAGCTCAAGGTTCCAGAAGCTCAAGGCTCCAGATGCTCAAGGTTCCAGAAGCACCAGCAGCTCAAGGTTCCAGCAGCTCAAGGTTCCAGCAGCTCAAGGTTCCAGAAGCACCAGCAGCTCAAGGTTCCAGAAGCTCAAGGCTCCAGCAGCTCAAGGTTCCAGAAGCTCAAGGCTCCAGATGCTCAAGGTTCCAGAAGCACCAGCAGCTCAAGGTTCCAGCAGCTCAAGGTTCCAGCAGCTCAAGGTTCCAGCAGCTCAAGGTTCCAGAAGCACCAGCAGCTCAAGGCTCCAGCAGCTCAAGGTTCCAGAAGCTCAAGGCTCCAGATGCTCAAGGTTCCAGAACCACCAGCAGCTCAAGGTTCCAGCAGCTCAAGGTTCCAGAAGCACCAGCAGCTCAAGGTTCCAGCAGCTCAAGGTTCCAGAAGCACCAGCAGCTCAAGGTTCCAGCAGCTCAAGGTTCCAGAAGCGCCAGCAGCTCAAGGCTCCAGCAGCTCAAGGCTCCAGCAGCTCAAGGTTCCAGAAGCTCAAGGCTCCAGATGCTCAAGGTTCCAGAAGCACCAGCAGCTCAAGGTTCCAGAAGCTCAAGGTTCCAGCAGCTCAAGGTTCCAGAAGCACCAGCAGCTCAAGGTTCCAGCAGCTCAAGGTTCCAGAAGCACCATCAGCTCAAGGTTCCAGCAGCTAAAGGCTCCAGCAGCTCAAGGTTCCAGCAGCTCAAGGCTCCAGCAGCTCAAGGTTCCAGAAGTACCAGCAGCTCAAGGTTCCAGAAGCTCAAGGCTCCAGATGCTCAAGGTTCCAGAAGCACCAGCAGCTCAAGGTTCCAGCAGCTCAAGGTTCCAGAAGCTCAAGGCTCCAGATGCTCAAGGTTCCAGAAGCACAAGCAGCTCAAGGTTCCAGCAGCTCAAGGTTCCAGCAGCTCAAGGTTCCAGAAGCACCAGCAGCTCAAGGTTCCAGAAGCTCAAGGCTCCAGATGCTCAAGGTTCCAGAAGCACCAGCAGCTCAAGGTTCCAGCAGCTCAAGGTTCCAGCAGCTCAAGGTTCCAGAAGCACCAGCAGCTCAAGGTTCCAGAAGCTCAAGGCTCCAGCAGCTCAAGGTTCCAGAAGCTCAAGGCTCCAGATGCTCAAGGTTCCAGAAGCACCAGCAGCTCAAGGTTCCAGCAGCTCAAGGTTCCAGCAGCTCAAGGTTCCAGAAGCACCAGCAGCTCAAGGTTCCAGCAGCTCAAGGTTCCAGAAGCACCAGCAGCTCAAGGTTCCAGCAGCTCAAGGCTCCAGCAGCTCAAGGTTCCAGCAGCTCAAGGCTCCAGATGCTCAAGGTTCCAGAAGCACCAGCAGCTCAAGGTTCCAGCAGCTCAAGGTTCCAGCAGCTGAAGGTTCGAGAAGCACCAGCAGCTCAAGGTTCCAGCAGCTCAAGGTTCCAGCAGCACCAGCAGCTCAAGGTTCCAGCAGCTCAGGGTTACAGCAGCTCAAGGCTCCAGAAGCTAGAGGTTCCAGAAGCTCAAGGTTCCAGCAGCTCAAGGTTCCAGAAGCACCAGCAGCTCAAGGCTGCAGCAGCTCAAGGTTCCAGCAGCTCAAGGTTCCAGAAGCACCAGCAGCTCAAGGCTCCAGCAGCTCAAGGTTCCAGAAGCTCAAGGCTCCAGATGTTCAAGGTTCCAGATATACCAGCAGCTCAAGGTTCCAGCAGCTCAAGGGTCCAGCAGCTCAAGGCTCCAGATGCTCAAGGCTCCAGATGCTCAAAGTTCCAGCAGCTCAAGGTTCCAGCAGCTCAAGGTTCCAGCAGCTCAAGGTTCCAGCAGCTCAAGGTTCCAGAAGCACCAGCAGCTCAAGGCTCCAGCAGCCCAAGGTTCCAGAAGCTCAAGGCTCCAGATTCTCAAGGTTCCAGAAGCACCAGCAGCTCAAGGTTCCAGCAGCTCAAAGTTCCAGCAACTCAAGGTTCCAGAAGCACCAGCAGCTCAAGGTTCCAGTAGCTCAAGGCTCCACATGCTCAAGGTTCCAGAAGCACCAGCAGCTCAAGGTTCCAGCAGCTCAAGGTTCCAGAAGCTCAAGGCTCCAGATGCTCAAGGTTCCAGAAGCACCAGCAGCACAAGGTTCCAGCAGCTCAAGGTTCCAGAAGCACCAGCAGCTCAAGGTTCCAGAAGCTCAAGGCTCCAGATGCTCAAGGTTCCAGAAGCACCAGCAGCTCAAGGTTCCAGCAGCTCAAGGTTCCAGCAGCTCAAGGTTCCAGATGCTCAAGGTTCCAGATGCACCAGCAGCTCAAGGTTCCAGAAGCTCAAGGGTCCAGCAGCTCAAGGCTCCAGATGCTCAAGGCTCCAGATGCTCAAAGTTCCAGCAGCTCAAGCTTCCAGCAGCTCAAGGTTCCAGCAGCTCAAGGTTCCAGAAGCACCAGCAGCTCAAGGCTCCAGCAGCTCAAGGTTCCAGAAGCTATAGGCTCCAGATGCTCAAGGTTCCAGAACCACCAGCAGCTCAAGGTTCCAGAAGCACCAGCAGCTCAAGGTTCCAGCAGCTCAAGGTTCCAGAAGCACCAGCAGCTCAAGGTTCCAGCAGCTCAAGGCTCCAGCAGCTCAAGGTTCCAGAAGCACCAGCAGCTCAAGGTTCCAGAAGCTCAAGGCTCCAGATGCTCAAGGTTCCTGAAGCACCAGCAGCTCAAGGTTCCAGCAGCTCAAGGTTCCAGAAGCACCAGCAGCTCAAGGTTCCAGAAGCTCAAGGCTCCAGATGCTCAAGGTTCCAGAAGCACCAGCAGCTCAAGGTTCCAGCAGCTCAAGGTTCCAGAAGCTCAAGGCTCCAGATGCTCAAGGTTCCAGAAGCACCAGCAGCACAAGGTTCCAGCAGCTCAAGGTTCCAGAAGCACCAGCAGCTCAAGGTTCCAGAAGCTCAAGGCTCCAGATGCTCAAGGTTCCAGAAGCACCAGCAGCTCAAGGTTCCAGCAGCTCAAGGTTCCAGCAGCTCAAGGTTCCAGATGCTCAAGGTTCCAGATGCACCAGCAGCTCAAGGTTCCAGAAGCTCAAGGGTCCAGCAGCTCAAGGCTCCAGATGCTCAAGGCTCCAGATGCTCAAAGTTCCAGCAGCTCAAGCTTCCAGCAGCTCAAGGTTCCAGCAGCTCAAGGTTCCAGAAGCACCAGCAGCTCAAGGCTCCAGCAGCTCAAGGTTCCAGAAGCTATAGGCTCCAGATGCTCAAGGTTCCAGAACCACCAGCAGCTCAAGGTTCCAGCAGCTCAAGGTTCCAGAAGCACCAGCAGCTCAAGGTTCCAGCAGCTCAAGGTTCCAGAAGCACCAGCAGCTCAAGGTTCCAGCAGCTCAAGGCTCCAGCAGCTCAAGGTTCCAGAAGCACCAGCAGCTCAAGGTTCCAGAAGCTCAAGGCTCCAGATGCTCAAGGTTCCTGAAGCACCAGCAGCTCAAGGTTCCAGCAGCTCAAGGTTCCAGAAGCACCAGCAGCTCAAGGTTCCAGAAGCTCAAGGCTCCAGATGCTCAAGGTTCCAGAAGCACCAGCAGCTCAAGGTTCCAGCAGCTCAAGGTTCCAGAAGCACCAGCAGCTCAAGCTTCCAGCAGCTCAAGGTTCCAGCAGCTCAAGGTTCCAGAAGCACCAGCAGCTCAAGGTTCCAGCAGCTCAAGGCTCCAGCAGCTCAAAGTTCCAGCAGCTCAAGGCTCCAGCAGCTCAAGGTTCCAGAAGCACCAGCAGCTCAAGGTTCCAGAAGCTCAAGGCTCCAGATGCTCAAGGTTCCAGAAGCACCAGCAGCTCAAGGTTCCAGCAGCTCAAGGTTCCAGCAGCTGAAGGTTCCAGAAGCACCAGCAGCTCAAGGTTCCAGCAGCTCAAGGTTCCAGCAGCACCAGCAGCTCAAGGTTCCAGCAGCTCAGGGTTACAGCAGCTCAAGGCTCCAGAAGCTAGAGGTTCCAGAAGCTCAAGGTTCCAGCAGCTCAATGTTCCAGAAGCACCAGCAGCTCAAGGCTGCAGCAGCTCAAGGTTCCAGCAGTTCAAAGTTCCAGAAGCACCAGCAGCTCAAGGCTCCAGCAGCTCAAGGTTCCAGCAGCTCAAGGCTCCAGAAGCTCAAGGTTCCAGATGCACCAGCAGCTCAAGGTTCCAGAAGCTCAAGGTTCCAGCAGCTCAAGGCTCCAGATGCTCAAGGCTCCAGATGCTCAAAGTTCCAGCAGCTCAATGTTCCAGCAGCTCAAGGTTCCAGCAGCTCAAGGTTCCAGAAGCACCAGCAGCTCAAGGCTCCAGCAGCTCAAGGTTCCAGAAGCTCAAGGCTCCAGATGCTCAAGGTTCCAGAACCACCAGCAGCTCAAGGTTCCAGCAGCTCAAGGTTCCAGAAGCACCAGCAGCTCAAGGTTCCAGCAGCTCAAGGTTCCAGAAGCACCAGCAGCTCAAGGTTCCAGCAGCTCAAGGTTCCAGAAGCGCCAGCAGCTCAAGGCTCCAGCAGCTCAAGGCTCCAGCAGCTCAAGGTTCCAGAAGCTCAAGGCTCCAGATGCTCAAGGTTCCAGAAGCACCAGCAGCTCAAGGTTCCAGAAGCTCAAGGTTCCAGCAGCTCAAGGTTCCAGAAGCACCAGCAGCTCAAGGTTTCAGCAGCTCAAGGTTCCAGAAGCACCATCAGCTCAAGGTTCCAGCAGCTAAAGGCTCCAGCAGCTCAAGGTTCCAGCAGCTCAAGGCTCCAGCAGCTCAAGGTTCCAGAAGTACCAGCAGCTCAAGGTTCCAGAAGCTCAAGGCTCCAGATGCTCAAGGTTCCAGAAGCACCAGCAGCTCAAGGTTCCAGCAGCTCAAGGTTCCAGAAGCTCAAGGCTCCAGATGCTCAAGGTTCCAGAAGCACAAGCAGCTCAAGGTTCCAGCAGCTCAAGGTTCCAGCAGCTCAAGGTTCCAGAAGCACCAGCAGCTCAAGGTTCCAGAAGCTCAAGGCTCCAGATGCTCAAGGTTCCAGAAGCACCAGCAGCTCAAGGTTCCAGCAGCTCAAGGTTCCAGCAGCTCAAGGTTCCAGAAGCACCAGCAGCTCAAGGTTCCAGAAGCTCAAGGCTCCAGCAGCTCAAGGTTCCAGAAGCTCAAGGCTCCAGATGCTCAAGGTTCCAGAAGCACCAGCAGCTCAAGGTTCCAGCAGCTCAAGGTTCCAGCAGCTCAAGGTTCCAGAAGCACCAGCAGCTCAAGGTTCCAGCAGCTCAAGGTTCCAGAAGCACCAGCAGCTCAAGGTTCCAGCAGCTCAAGGCTCCAGCAGCTCAAGGTTCCAGCAGCTCAAGGCTCCAGATGCTCAAGGTTCCAGAAGCACCAGCAGCTCAAGGTTCCAGCAGCTCAAGGTTCCAGCAGCTGAAGGTTCGAGAAGCACCAGCAGCTCAAGGTTCCAGCAGCTCAAGGTACCAGCAGCACCAGCAGCTCAAGGTTCCAGCAGCTCAGGGTTACAGCAGCTCAAGGCTCCAGAAGCTAGAGGTTCCAGAAGCTCAAGGTTCCAGCAGCTCAAGGTTCCAGAAGCACCAGCAGCTCAAGGCTGCAGCAGCTCAAGGTTCCAGCAGCTCAAGGTTCCAGAAGCACCAGCAGCTCAAGGCTCCAGCAGCTCAAGGTTCCAGAAGCTCAAGGCTCCAGATGTTCAAGGTTCCAGATATACCAGCAGCTCAAGGTTCCAGAAGCTCAAGGGTCCAGCAGCTCAAGGCTCCAGATGCTCAAGGCTCCAGATGCTCAAAGTTCCAGCAGCTCAAGGTTCCAGCAGCTCAAGGTTCCAGCAGCTCAAGGTTCCAGCAGCTCAAGGTTCCAGAAGCACCAGCAGCTCAAGGCTCCAGCAGCTCAAGGTTCCAGAAGCTCAAGGCTCCAGATGCTCAAGGTTCCAGAACCACCAGCAGCTCAAGGTTCCAGCAGCTCAAGGTTCCAGCAGCTGAAGGTTCGAGAAGCACCAGCAGCTCAAGGTTCCAGCAGCTCAAGGTTCCAGCAGCACCAGCAGCTCAAGGTTCCAGCAGCTCAGGGTTACAGCAGCTCAAGGCTCCAGAAGCTAGAGGTTCCAGAAGCTCAAGGTTCCAGCAGCTCAAGGTTCCAGAAGCACCAGCAGCTCAAGGCTGCAGCAGCTCAAGGTTCCAGCAGCTCAAGGTTCCAGAAGCACCAGCAGCTCAAGGCTCCAGCAGCTCAAGGTTCCAGAAGCTCAAGGCTCCAGATGCTCAAGGCTCCAGATGCTCAAAGTTCCAGCAGCTCAAGGTTCCAGCAGCTCAAGGTTCCAGCAGCTCAAGGTTCCAGCAGCTCAAGGTTCCAGAAGCACCAGCAGCTCAAGGCTCCAGCAGCTCAAGGTTCCAGAAGCTCAAGGCTCCAGATGCTCAAGGTTCCAGAACCACCAGCAGCTCAAGGTTCCAGCAGCTCAAGGTTCCAGAAGCACCAGCAGCTCAAGGTTCCAGCAGCTCAAGGTTCCAGAAGCACCAGCAGCTCAAGGTTCCAGCAGCTCAAGGTTCCAGAAGCGCCAGCAGCTCAAGGCTCCAGCAGCTCAAGGTTCCAGAAGCTCAAGGCTCCAGATGCTCAAGGTTCCAGAAGCACCAGCAGCTCAAGGTTCCAGCAGCTCAAGGTTCCAGCAGCTCAAGGTTCCAGAAGCACCAGCAGCTCAAGGTTCCAGCAGCTCAAGGTTCCAGAAGCACCAGCAGCTCAAGGTTCCAGAAGCTCAAGGCTCCAGATGCTCAAGGTTCCAGAAGCACCAGCAGCTCAAGGTTCCAGCAGCTCAAGGTTCCAGCAGCTCAAGGTTCCAGAAGCACCAGCAGCTCAAGGTTCCAGCAGCTCAAGGTTCCAGAAGCACCAGCAGCTCAAGGTTCCAGAAGCTCAAGGCTCCAGATGCTCAAGGTTCCAGAAGCACCAGCAGCTCAAGGTTCCAGCAGCTCAAGGTTCCAGAAGCACCAGCAGCTCAAGGTTCCAGCAGCTCAAGGTTCCAGCAGCACCAGCAGCTCAAGGTTCCAGCAGCTCAGGGTTCCAGAAGCACCAGCAGCTCAAGGCTGCAGCAGCTCAAGGTTCCAGCAGCTCAAGGTTCCAGAAGCACCAGCAGCTCAAGGCTCCAGCAGCTCAAGGTTCCAGAAGCTCAAGGCTCCAGATGCTCAAGGTTCCAGATGCACCAGCAGCTCAAGGTTCCAGAAGCTCAAGGCTCCAGCAGCTCAAGGTTCCAGAAGCTCAAGGCTCCAGATGCTCAAGGTTCCAGAAGCACCAGCAGCTCAAGGTTCCAGCAGCTCAAGGTTCCAGCAGCTCAAGGTTCCAGAAGCACCAGCAGCTCAAGGTTCCAGCAGCTCAAGGTTCCAGAAGCACCAGCAGCTCAAGGTTCCAGCAGCTCAAGGCTCCAGCAGCTCAAGGTTCCAGCAGCTCAAGGCTCCAGATGCTCAAGGTTCCAGAAGCACCAGCAGCTCAAGGTTCCAGCAGCTCAAGGTTCCAGCAGCTGAAGGTTCGAGAAGCACCAGCAGCTCAAGGTTCCAGCAGCTCAAGGTTCCAGCAGCACCAGCAGCTCAAGGTTCCAGCAGCTCAGGGTTACAGCAGCTCAAGGCTCCAGAAGCTAGAGGTTCCAGAAGCTCAAGGTTCCAGCAGCTCAAGGTTCCAGAAGCACCAGCAGCTCAAGGCTGCAGCAGCTCAAGGTTCCAGCAGCTCAAGGTTCCAGAAGCACCAGCAGCTCAAGGCTCCAGCAGCTCAAGGTTCCAGAAGCTCAAGGCTCCAGATGTTCAAGGTTCCAGATATACCAGCAGCTCAAGGTTCCAGAAGCTCAAGGGTCCAGCAGCTCAAGGCTCCAGATGCTCAAGGCTCCAGATGCTCAAAGTTCCAGCAGCTCAATGTTCCAGCAGCTCAAGGTTCCAGCAGCTCAAGGTTCCAGCAGCTCAAGGTTCCAGAAGCACCAGCAGCTCAAGGCTCCAGCAGCTCAAGGTTCCAGAAGCTCAAGGCTCCAGATGCTCAAGGTTCCAGAACCACCAGCAGCTCAAGGTTCCAGCAGCTCAAGGTTCCAGAAGCACCAGCAGCTCAAGGTTCCAGCAGCTCAAGGTTCCAGAAGCACCAGCAGCTCAAGGTTCCAGCAGCTCAAGGTTCCAGAAGCGCCAGCAGCTCAAGGCTCCAGCAGCTCAAGGTTCCAGAAGCTCAAGGCTCCAGATGCTCAAGGTTCCAGAAGCACCAGCAGCTCAAGGTTCCAGCAGCTCAAGGTTCCAGCAGCTCAAGGTTCCAGAAGCACCAGCAGCTCAAGGTTCCAGCAGCTCAAGGTTCCAGAAGCACCAGCAGCTCAAGGTTCAAGAAGCTCAAGGCTCCAGATGCTCAAGGTTCCAGAAGCACCAGCAGCTCAAGGTTCCAGCAGCTCAAGGTTCCAGCAGCTCAAGGTTCCAGAAGCACCAGCAGCTCAAGGTTCCAGCAGCTCAAGGTTCCAGCAGCACCAGCAGCTCAAGGTTCCAGCAGCTCAGGGTTCCAGATGCACCAGCAGCTCAAGGCTGCAGCAGCTCAAGGTTCCAGCAGCTCAAGGTTCCAGAAGCACCAGCAGCTCAAGGCTCCAGCAGCTCAAGGTTCCAGAAGCTCAAGGCTCCAGATGCTCAAGGTTCCAGATGCACCAGCAGCTCAAGGTTCCAGAAGCTCAGGGTTCCAGCAGCTCAAGGTTCCAGCAGCTCAAGGTTCCAGCAGCTCAAGGTTCCAGAAGCACCAGCAGCTCAAGGCTCCAGCAGCTCAAGGTTCCAGCAGCTCAAGGTTCCAGAAGCACCAGCAACTCAAGGTTCCAGCAGCTCAAGGTTCCAGAAGCACCAGCAGCTCAAGGTTCCAGCAGCTCAAGGCTCCAGCAGCTCAGAGTTCCGGCAGCTCAAGGCTCCAGCAGCTCAAGGTTCCAGAAGCACCAGCAGCTCAAGGTTCCAGAAGCTCAAGGCTCCAGATGCTCAAGGTTCCAGAAGCACCAGCAGCTCAAGGTTCCAGCAGCTCAAGGTTCCAGCAGCTGAAGGTTCCAGAAGCACCAGCAGCTCAAGGTTCCAGCAGCTCAAGGTTCCAGCAGCACCAGCAGCTCAAGGTTCCAGCAGCTCAGGGTTACAGCAGCTCAAGGCTCCAGAAGCTAGAGGTTCCAGAAGCTCAAGGTTCCAGCAGCTCAATGTTCCAGAAGCACCAGCAGCTCAAGGCTGCAGCAGCTCAAGGTTCCAGCAGCTCAAAGTTCCAGAAGCACCAGCAACTCAAGGCTCCAGCAGCTCAAGGTTCCAGAAGCTCAAGGCTCCAGATGCTCAAGGTTCCAGATGCACCAGCAGCTCAAGGTTCCAGAAGCTCAAGGTTCCAGCAGCTCAAGGCTCCAGATGCTCAAGGCTCCAGATGCTCAAAGTTCCAGCAGCTCAATGTTCCAGCAGCTCAAGGTTCCAGCAGCTCAAGGTTCCAGCAGCTCAAGGTTCCAGAAGCACCAGCAGCTCAAGGTTCCAGCAGCTCAGGGTTACAGCAGCTCAAGGCTCCAGAAGCTAGAGGTTCCAGAAGCTCAAGGTTCCAGCAGCTCAATGTTCCAGAAGCACCAGCAGCTCAAGGCTGCAGCAGCTCAAGGTTCCAGCAGCTCAAAGTTCCAGAAGCACCAGCAGCTCAAGGCTCCAGCAGCTCAAGGTTCCAGAAGCTCAAGGCTCCAGATGCTCAAGGTTCCAGATGCACCAGCAGCTCAAGGTTCCAGAAGCTCAAGGTTCCAGCAGCTCAAGGCTCCAGATGCTCAAGGCTCCAGATGCTCAAAGTTCCAGCAGCTCAATGTTCCAGCAGCTCAAGGTTCCAGCAGCTCAAGGTTCCAGCAGCTCAAGGTTCCAGAAGCACCAGCAGCTCAAGGCTCCAGCAGCTCAAGGTTCCAGAAGCTCAAGGCTCCAGATGCTCAAGGTTCCAGAACCACCAGCAGCTCAAGGTTCCAGCAGCTCAAGGTTCCAGAAGCACCTTCAGCTCAAGGTTCCAGCAGATCAAGGTTCCAGAAGCACCAGCAGCTCAAGGTTCCAGCAGCTCAAGGTTCCAGCAGCTCAAGGTTCCAGAAGCGCCAGCAGCTCAAGGCTCCAGCAGCCCAAGGTTCCAGAAGCTCAAGGCTCCAGATTCTCAAGGTTCCAGAAGCACCAGCAGCTCAAGGTTCCAGCAGCTCAAAGTTCCAGCAGCTCAAGGTTCCAGAAAGACCAGCAGCTCAAGGTTCCAGTAGCTCAAGGCTCCACATGCTCAAGGTTCCAGAAGCACCAGCAGCTCAAGGTTCCAGCAGCTCAAGGTTCCAGAAGCTCAAGGCTCCAGATGCTCAAGGTTCCAGAAGCACCAGCAGCTCAAGGTTCCAGCAGCTCAAGGTTCCAGAAGCACCAGCAGCTCAAGGTTCCAGAAGCTCAAGGCTCCAGATGCTCAAGGTTCCAGAAGCACCAGCAGCTCAAGGTTCCAGCAGCTCAAGGTTCCAGCAGCTCAAGGTTCCAGATGCTCAAGGTTCCAGATGCACCAGCAGCTCAAGGTTCCAGAAGCTCAAGGGTCCAGCAGCTCAAGGCTCCAGATGCTCAAGGCTCCAGATGCTCAAAGTTCCAGCAGCTCAAGGTTCCAGCAGCTCAAGGTTCCAGCAGCTCAAGGTTCCAGAAGCACCAGCAGCTCAAGGCTCCTGCAGCTCAAGGTTCCAGAAGCTATAGGCTCCAGATGCTCAAGGTTCCAGAACCACCAGCAGCTCAAGGTTCCAGCAGCTCAAGGTTCCAGAAGCACCAGCAGCTCAAGGTTCCAGCAGCTCAAGGTTCCAGAAGCACCAGCAACTCAAGGTTCCAGCAGCTCAAGGCTCTAGCAGCTCAAGGTTCCAGAAGCACCAGCAGCTCAAGGTTCCAGAAGCACCAGCAGCTCAAGGTTCCAGAAGCTCAAGGCTCCAGATGCTCAAGGTTCCAGAAGCACCAGCAGCTCAAGGTTCCAGCAGTTCAAGGTTCCAGCAGCTCAAGGTTCAAGAAGCACCAGCAGCTCAAGGTTCCAGAAGCTCAAGGTTCCAGCAGCTCAAGGTTCCAGCAGCTCAAGGTTCCAGAAGCACCAGCAGCTCAAGGTTCCAGCAGCTCAAGGTTCCAGAAGCACCAGCAGCTCAAGGTTCCAGCAGCTCAAGGCTCCAGCAGCTCAAGGTTCCAGAAGCACCAGCAGCTCAAGGCTCCAGCAGCTCAAGGTTCCAGAAGCTCAATGCTCCAGATGCTCAAGGTTCCAGAAGCACCAGCAGCTCAAGGTTCCAGCAGCTCAAGGTTCCAGAAGCACCAGCAGCTCAAGGTTCCAGCAGCTCAAGGTTCCAGAAGCACCAGCAGCTCAAGGCTCCAGCAGCTCAAGGTTCCAGAAGCTCAAGGCTCCAGATGCTCAAGGTTCCAGAAGCACCAGCAGCTCAAGGTTCCAGCAGCTCAAGGTTCCAGATGCTCAAGGTTCCAGATGCACCAGCAGCTCAAGGTTCCAGAAGCTCAAGGGTCCAGCAGCTCAAGGCTCCAGATGCCCAAGGCTCCAGATGCTCAAAGTTCCAGCAGCTCAAGGTTCCAGCAGCTCAAGGTTCCAGCAGCTCAAGGTTCCAGAAGCACCAGCAGCTCAAGGTTCCCGAAGCTATAGGCTCCAGATGCTCAAGGTTCCAGAACCACCAGCAGCTCAAGGTTCCAGCAGCTCAAGGTTCCAGAAGCACCAGCAGCTCAAGGTTCCAGCAGCTCAAGGTTCCAGAAGCACCAGCAGCTCAAGGCTCCAGCAGCTCAAGGTTCCAGAAGCACCAGCAGCTCAAGGTTCCAGAAGCTCAAGGCTCCAGATGCTCAAGGTTCCTGAAGCACCAGCAGCTCAAGGTTCCAGCAGCTCAGGGTTCCAGAAGCACCAGCAGCTCAAGGTTCCAGAAGCTCAAGGCTCCATATGCTCAAGGTTCCAGAAGCACCAGCAGCTCAAGGTTCCAGCAGCTCAAGGTTCCAGAAGCACCAGCAGCTCAAGGTTCCAGCAGCTCAAGGTTCCAGCAGCTCAAGGTTCCAGCAGCTCAAGGTTCCAGTAGCACCAGCAGCTCAAGGCTCCAGCAGCTCAAGGTTCCAGAAGCTCAAGGCTCCAGATGCTCAAGGTTCCAGAAGCACCAGCAGCTCAAGGTTCCAGCAGCTCAAGGTTCCAGCAGCTCAAGGTTCCAGAAGCACCAGCAGCTCAAGGTTCCAGCAGCTCAAGGTTCCAGAAGCACCAGCAGCTCAAGGTTCCAGCATCTCAAGGCTCCAGCAGCTCAAAGTTCCGGCAGCTCAAGGCTCCAGCAGCTCAAGGTTCCAGAAGCACCAGCAGCTCAAGGTTCCAGAAGCTCAAGGCTCCAGATGCTCAAGGTTCCAGAAGCACCAGCAGCTCAATGTTCCAGCAGCTCAAGGTTCCAGCAGCTCAAGGTTCCAGAAGCACCAGCAGCTCAAGGTTCCAGCAGCTCAGGGTTACAGCAGCTCAAGGCTCCAGAAGCTAGAGGTTCCAGAAGCTCAAGGTTCCAGCAGCTCAATGTTCCAGAAGCACCAGCAGCTCAAGGCTGCAGCAGCTCAAGGTTCCAGCAGCTCAAAGTTCCAGAAGCACCAGCAGCTCAAGGCTCCAGCAGCTCAAGGTTCCAGAAGCTCAAGGCTCCAGAAGCTCAAGGTTCCAGATGCACCAGCAGCTCAAGGTTCCAGAAGCTCAAGGTTCCAGCAGCTCAAGGCTCCAGATGCTCAAGGCTCCAGATGCTCAAAGTTCCAGCAGCTCAATGTTCCAGCAGCTCAAGGTTCCAGCAGCTCAAGGTTCCAGCAGCTCAAGGTTCCAGAAGCACCAGCAGCTCAAGGCTCCAGCAGCTCAAGGTTCCAGAAGCTCAAGGCTCCAGATGCTCAAGGTTCCAGAACCACCAGCAGCTCAAGGTTCCAGCAGCTCAAGGTTCCAGAAGCACCAGCAGCTCAAGGTTCCAGCAGCTCAAGGTTCCAGAAGCACCAGCAGCTCAAGGTTCCAGCAGCTCAAGGTTCCAGCAGCTCAAGGTTCCAGAAGCGCCAGCAGCTCAAGGCTCCAGCAGCCCAAGGTTCCAGAAGCTCAAGGCTCCAGATTCTCAAGGTTCCAGAAGCACCAGCAGCTCAAGGTTCCAGCAGCTCAAAGTTCCAGCAGCTCAAGGTTCCAGAAGCACCAGCAGCTCAAGGTTCCAGTAGCTCAAGGCTCCACATGCTCAAGGTTCCAGAAGCACCAGCAGCTCAAGGTTCCAGCAGCTCAAGGTTCCAGAAGCTCAAGGCTCCAGATGCTCAAGGTTCCAGAAGCACCAGCAGCACAAGGTTCCAGCAGCTCAAGGTTCCAGAAGCACCAGCAGCTCAAGGTTCCAGAAGCTCAAGGCTCCAGATGCTCAAGGTTCCAGAAGCACCAGCAGCTCAAGGTTCCAGCAGCTCAAGGTTCCAGCAGCTCAAGGTTCCAGATGCTCAAGGTTCCAGATGCACCAGCAGCTCAAGGTTCCAGAAGCTCAAGGGTCCAGCAGCTCAAGGCTCCAGATGCTCAAGGCTCCAGATGCTCAAAGTTCCAGCAGCTCAAGCTTCCAGCAGCTCAAGGTTCCAGCAGCTCAAGGTTCCAGAAGCACCAGCAGCTCAAGGCTCCAGCAGCTCAAGGTTCCAGAAGCTATAGGCTCCAGATGCTCAAGGTTCCAGAACCACCAGCAGCTCAAGGTTCCAGCAGCTCAAGGTTCCAGAAGCACCAGCAGCTCAAGGTTCCAGCAGCTCAAGGTTCCAGAAGCACCAGCTGCTCAAGGTTCCAGCAGCTCAAGGCTCCAGTAGCTCAAGGTTCCAGAAGCACCAGCAGCTCAAGGTTCCAGAAGCGCCAGCAGCTCAAGGCTCCAGCAGCTCAAGGTTCCAGAAGCTCAAGGCTCCAGATGCTCAAGGTTCCAGAAGCACCAGCAGCTCAAGGTTCCAGCAGCTCAAGGTTCCAGCAGCTCAAGGTTCCAGAAGCACCAGCAGCTCAAGGTTCCAGCAGCTCAAGGTTCCAGAAGCACCATCAGCTCAAGGCTCCAGCAGCTCAAGGCTCCAGCAGCTCAAGGTTCCAGCAGCTCAAGGTTCCAGCAGCTCAAGGTTCCAGAAGCACCAGCAGCTCAAGGTTCCAGAAGCTCAAGGCTCCAGATGCTCAAGGTTCCAGAAGCACCAGCAGCTCAAGGTTCCAGCAGCTCAAGGTTCCAGAAGCTCAAGGCTCCAGAAGCTCAAGGTTCCAGAAGCACCAGCAGCTCAAGGTTCCAGCAGCTCAAGGTTCCAGCAGCTCAAGGTTCCAGAAGCACCAGCAGCTCAAGGTTCCAGAAGCTCAAGGCTCCAGATGCTCAAGGTTCCAGAAGCACCAGCAGCTCAAGGTTCCAGCAGTTCAAGGTTCCAGCAGCTCAAGGTTCAAGAAGCACCAGCAGCTCAAGGTTCCAGAAGCTCAAGGTTCCAGCAGCTCAAGGTTCCAGCAGCTCAAGGTTCCAGAAGCACCAGCAGCTCAAGGTTCCAGCAGCTCAAGGTTCCAGAAGCACCAGCAGCTCAAGGTTCCAGCAGCTCAAGGTTCCAGAAGCACCAGCAGCTCAAGGCTCCAGCAGCTCAAGGTTCCAGAAGCTCAATGCTCCAGATGCTCAAGGTTCCAGAAGCACCAGCAGCTCAAGGTTCCAGCAGCTCAAGGTTCCAGAAGCACCAGCAGCTCAAGGTTCCAGCAGCTCAAGGTTCCAGAAGCACCAGCAGCTCAAGGCTCCAGCAGCTCAAGGTTCCAGAAGCTCAAGGCTCCAGATGCTCAAGGTTCCAGAAGCACCAGCAGCTCAAGGTTCCAGCAGCTCAAGGTTCCAGATGCTCAAGGTTCCAGATGCACCAGCAGCTCAAGGTTCCAGAAGCTCAAGGGTCCAGCAGCTCAAGGCTCCAGATGCCCAAGGCTCCAGATGCTCAAAGTTCCAGCAGCTCAAGGTTCCAGCAGCTCAAGGTTCCAGCAGCTCAAGGTTCCAGAAGCACCAGCAGCTCAAGGTTCCAGAAGCTATAGGCTCCAGATGCTCAAGGTTCCAGAACCACCAGCAGCTCAAGGTTCCAGCAGCTCAAGGTTCCAGAAGCACCAGCAGCTCAAGGTTCCAGCAGCTCAAGGTTCCAGAAGCACCAGCAGCTCAAGGCTCCAGCAGCTCAAGGTTCCAGAAGCACCAGCAGCTCAAGGTTCCAGAAGCTCAAGGCTCCAGATGCTCAAGGTTCCTGAAGCACCAGCAGCTCAAGGTTCCAGCAGCTCAGGGTTCCAGAAGCACCAGCAGCTCAAGGTTCCAGAAGCTCAAGGCTCCATATGCTCAAGGTTCCAGAAGCACCAGCAGCTCAAGGTTCCAGCAGCTCAAGGTTCCAGAAGCACCAGCAGCTCAAGGTTCCAGCAGCTCAAGGTTCCAGCAGCTCAAGGTTCCAGCAGCTCAAGGTTCCAGAAGCACCAGCAGCTCAAGGCTCCAGCAGCTCAAGGTTCCAGAAGCTCAAGGCTCCAGATGCTCAAGGTTCCAGAAGCACCAGCAGCTCAAGGTTCCAGCAGCTCAAGGTTCCAGCAGCTCAAGGTTCCAGAAGCACCAGCAGCTCAAGGTTCCAGCAGCTCAAGGTTCCAGAAGCACCAGCAGCTCAAGGTTCCAGCATCTCAAGGCTCCAGCAGCTCAAAGTTACGGCAGCTCAAGGCTCCAGCAGCTCAAGGTTCCAGAAGCACCAGCAGCTCAAGGTTCCAGAAGCTCAAGGCTCCAGATGCTCAAGGTTCCAGAAGCACCAGCAGCTCAAGGTTCCAGCAGCTCAAGGTTCCAGCAGCTCAAGGTTCCAGAAGCACCAGCAGCTCAAGGTTCCAGCAGCTCAGGGTTACAGCAGCTCAAGGCTCCAGAAGCTAGAGGTTCCAGAAGCTCAAGGTTCCAGCAGCTCAATGTTCCAGAAGCACCAGCAGCTCAAGGCTGCAGCAGCTCAAGGTTCCAGCAGCTCAAAGTTCCAGAAGCACCAGCAGCTCAAGGCTCCAGCAGCTCAAGGTTCCAGAAGCTCAAGGCTCCAGAAGCTCAAGGTTCCAGATGCACCAGCAGCTCAAGGTTCCAGAAGCTCAAGGTTCCAGCAGCTCAAGGCTCCAGATGCTCAAGGCTCCAGATGCTCAAAGTTCCAGCAGCTCAATGTTCCAGCAGCTCAAGGTTCCAGCAGCTCAAGGTTCCAGCAGCTCAAGGTTCCAGAAGCACCAGCAGCTCAAGGCTCCAGCAGCTCAAGGTTCCAGAAGCTCAAGGCTCCAGATGCTCAAGGTTCCAGAACCACCAGCAGCTCAAGGTTCCAGCAGCTCAAGGTTCCAGAAGCACCAGCAGCTCAAGGTTCCAGCAGCTCAAGGTTCCAGAAGCACCAGCAGCTCAAGGTTCCAGCAGCTCAAGGTTCCAGCAGCTCAAGGTTCCAGAAGCGCCAGCAGCTCAAGGCTCCAGCAGCCCAAGGTTCCAGAAGCTCAAGGCTCCAGATTCTCAAGGTTCCAGAAGCACCAGCAGCTCAAGGTTCCAGCAGCTCAAAGTTCCAGCAGCTCAAGGTTCCAGAAGCACCAGCAGCTCAAGGTTCCAGTAGCTCAAGGCTCCACATGCTCAAGGTTCCAGAAGCACCAGCAGCTCAAGGTTCCAGCAGCTCAAGGTTCCAGAAGCTCAAGGCTCCAGATGCTCAAGGTTCCAGAAGCACCAGCAGCACAAGGTTCCAGCAGCTCAAGGTTCCAGAAGCACCAGCAGCTCAAGGTTCCAGAAGCTCAAGGCTCCAGATGCTCAAGGTTCCAGAAGCACCAGCAGCTCAAGGTTCCAGCAGCTCAAGGTTCCAGCAGCTCAAGGTTCCAGATGCTCAAGGTTCCAGATGCACCAGCAGCTCAAGGTTCCAGAAGCTCAAGGGTCCAGCAGCTCAAGGCTCCAGATGCTCAAGGCTCCAGATGCTCAAAGTTCCAGCAGCTCAAGCTTCCAGCAGCTCAAGGTTCCAGCAGCTCAAGGTTCCAGAAGCACCAGCAGCTCAAGGCTCCAGCAGCTCAAGGTTCCAGAAGCTATAGGCTCCAGATGCTCAAGGTTCCAGAACCACCAGCAGCTCAAGGTTCCAGCAGCTCAAGGTTCCAGAAGCACCAGCAGCTCAAGGTTCCAGCAGCTCAAGGTTCCAGAAGCACCAGCTGCTCAAGGTTCCAGCAGCTCAAGGCTCCAGTAGCTCAAGGTTCCAGAAGCACCAGCAGCTCAAGGTTCCAGAAGCTCAAGGCTCCAGATGCTCAAGGTTCCTGAAGCACCAGCAGCTCAAGGTTCCAGCAGCTCAAGGTTCCAGAAGCACCAGCAGCTCAAGGTTCCAGAAGCTCAAGGCTCCAGATGCTCAAGGTTCCAGAAGCACCAGCAGCTCAAGGTTCCAGCAGCTCAAGGTTCCAGAAGCTCAAGGCTCCAGATGCTCAAGGTTCCAGAAGCACCAGCAGCACAAGGTTCCAGCAGGTCAAGGTTCCAGAAGCACCAGCAGCTCAAGGTTCCAGAAGCTCAAGGCTCCAGATGCTCAAGGTTCCAGAAGCACCAGCAGCTCAAGGTTCCAGCAGCTCAAGGTTCCAGCAGCTCAAGGTTCCAGATGCTCAAGGTTCCAGATGCACCAGCAGCTCAAGGTTCCAGAAGCTCAAGTGTCCAGCAGCTCAAGGCTCCAGATGCTCAAGGCTCCAGATGCTCAAAGTTCCAGCAGCTCAAGCTTCCAGCAGCTCAAGGTTCCAGAAGCACCAGCAGCTCAAGGCTCCAGCAGCTCAAGGTTCCAGAAGCTATAGGCTCCAGATGCTCAAGGTTCCAGAACCACCAGCAGCTCAAGGTTCCAGCAGCTCAAGGTTCCAGAAGCACCAGCAGCTCAAGGTTCCAGCAGCTCAAGGTTCCAGAAGCACCAGCAGCTCAAGGTTCCAGCAGCTCAAGGCTCCAGCAGCTCAAGGTTCCAGAAGCACCAGCAGCTCAAGGTTCCAGAAGCTCAAGGCTCCAGATGCTCAAGGTTCCTGAAGCACCAGCAGCTCAAGGTTCCAGCAGCTCAAGGTTCCAGAAGCACCAGCAGCTCAAGGTTCCAGAAGCTCAAGGCTCCAGATGCTCAAGGTTCCAGAAGCACCAGCAGCTCAAGGTTCCAGTAGCTCAAGGTTCCAGAAGCACCAGCAGCTCAAGCTTCCAGCAGCTCAAGGTTCCAGCAGCTCAAGGTTCCAGCAGCTCAAGGTTCCAGAAGCACCAGCAGCTCAAGGTTCCAGAAGCTCAAGGCTCCAGATGCTCAAGGTTCCAGAAGCACCAGCAGCTCAAGGTTCCAGCAGCTCAAGGTTCCAGCAGCTGAAGGTTCCAGAAGCACCAGCAGCTCAAGGTTCCAGCAGCTCAAGGTTCCAGCAGCACCAGCAGCTCAAGGTTCCAGCAGCTCAGGGTTACAGCAGCTCAAGGCTCCAGAAGCTAGAGGTTCCAGAAGCTCAAGGTTCCAGCAGCTCAATGTTCCAGAAGCACCAGCAGCTCAAGGCTGCAGCAGCTCAAGGTTCCAGCAGTTCAAAGTTCCAGAAGCACCAGCAGCTCAAGGCTCCAGCAGCTCAAGGTTCCAGCAGCTCAAGGCTCCAGAAGCTCAAGGTTCCAGATGCACCAGCAGCTCAAGGTTCCAGAAGCTCAAGGTTCCAGCAGCTCAAGGCTCCAGATGCTCAAGGCTCCAGATGCTCAAAGTTCCAGCAGCTCAATGTTCCAGCAGCTCAAGGTTCCAGCAGCTCAAGGTTCCAGAAGCACCAGCAGCTCAAGGCTCCAGCAGCTCAAGGTTCCAGAAGCTCAAGGCTCCAGATGCTCAAGGTTCCAGAACCACCAGCAGCTCAAGGTTCCAGCAGCTCAAGGTTCCAGAAGCACCAGCAGCTCAAGGTTCCAGCAGCTCAAGGTTCCAGAAGCACCAGCAGCTCAAGGTTCCAGCAGCTCAAGGTTCCAGAAGCGCCAGCAGCTCAAGGCTCCAGCAGCTCAAGGCTCCAGCAGCTCAAGGTTCCAGAAGCTCAAGGCTCCAGATGCTCAAGGTTCCAGAAGCACCAGCAGCTCAAGGTTCCAGAAGCTCAAGGTTCCAGCAGCTCAAGGTTCCAGAAGCACCAGCAGCTCAAGGTTCCAGCAGCTCAAGGTTCCAGAAGCACCATCAGCTCAAGGTTCCAGCAGCTAAAGGCTCCAGCAGCTCAAGGTTCCAGCAGCTCAAGGCTCCAGCAGCTCAAGGTTCCAGAAGTACCAGCAGCTCAAGGTTCCAGAAGCTCAAGGCTCCAGATGCTCAAGGTTCCAGAAGCACCAGCAGCTCAAGGTTCCAGCAGCTCAAGGTTCCAGAAGCTCAAGGCTCCAGATGCTCAAGGTTCCAGAAGCACAAGCAGCTCAAGGTTCCAGCAGCTCAAGGTTCCAGCAGCTCAAGGTTCCAGAAGCACCAGCAGCTCAAGGTTCCAGAAGCTCAAGGCTCCAGATGCTCAAGGTTCCAGAAGCACCAGCAGCTCAAGGTTCCAGCAGCTCAAGGTTCCAGCAGCTCAAGGTTCCAGAAGCACCAGCAGCTCAAGGTTCCAGAAGCTCAAGGCTCCAGCAGCTCAAGGTTCCAGAAGCTCAAGGCTCCAGATGCTCAAGGTTCCAGAAGCACCAGCAGCTCAAGGTTCCAGCAGCTCAAGGTTCCAGCAGCTCAAGGTTCCAGCAGCTCAAGGTTCCAGAAGCACCAGCAGCTCAAGGCTCCAGCAGCTCAAGGTTCCAGAAGCTCAAGGCTCCAGATGCTCAAGGTTCCAGAACCACCAGCAGCTCAAGGTTCCAGCAGCTCAAGGTTCCAGAAGCACCAGCAGCTCAAGGTTCCAGCAGCTCAAGGTTCCAGAAGCACCAGCAGCTCAAGGTTCCAGCAGCTCAAGGTTCCAGAAGCGCCAGCAGCTCAAGGCTCCAGCAGCTCAAGGCTCCAGCAGCTCAAGGTTCCAGAAGCTCAAGGCTCCAGATGCTCAAGGTTCCAGAAGCACCAGCAGCTCAAGGTTCCAGAAGCTCAAGGTTCCAGCAGCTCAAGGTTCCAGAAGCACCAGCAGCTCAAGGTTCCAGCAGCTCAAGGTTCCAGAAGCACCATCAGCTCAAGGTTAACAGCAGCTAAAGGCTCCAGCAGCTCAAGGTTCCAGCAGCTCAAGGCTCCAGCAGCTCAAGGTTCCAGAAGTACCAGCAGCTCAAGGTTCCAGAAGCTCAAGGCTCCAGATGCTCAAGGTTCCAGAAGCACCAGCAGCTCAAGGTTCCAGCAGCTCAAGGTTCCAGAAGCTCAAGGCTCCAGATGCTCAAGGTTCCAGAAGCACAAGCAGCTCAAGGTTCCAGCAGCTCAAGGTTCCAGCAGCTCAAGGTTCCAGAAGCACCAGCAGCTCAAGGTTCCAGAAGCTCAAGGCTCCAGATGCTCAAGGTTCCAGAAGCACCAGCAGCTCAAGGTTCCAGCAGCTCAAGGTTCCAGCAGCTCAAGGTTCCAGAAGCACCAGCAGCTCAAGGTTCCAGAAGCTCAAGGCTCCAGCAGCTCAAGGTTCCAGAAGCTCAAGGCTCCAGATGCTCAAGGTTCCAGAAGCACCAGCAGCTCAAGGTTCCAGCAGCTCAAGGTTCCAGCAGCTCAAGGTTCCAGAAGCACCAGCAGCTCAAGGTTCCAGCAGCTCAAGGTTCCAGAAGCACCAGCAGCTCAAGGTTCCAGCAGCTCAAGGCTCCAGCAGCTCAAGGTTCCAGCAGCTCAAGGCTCCAGATGCTCAAGGTTCCAGAAGCACCAGCAGCTCAAGGTTCCAGCAGCTCAAGGTTCCAGCAGCTGAAGGTTCGAGAAGCACCAGCAGCTCAAGGTTCCAGCAGCTCAAGGTTCCAGCAGCACCAGCAGCTCAAGGTTCCAGCAGCTCAGGGTTACAGCAGCTCAAGGCTCCAGAAGCTAGAGGTTCCAGAAGCTCAAGGTTCCAGCAGCTCAAGGTTCCAGAAGCACCAGCAGCTCAAGGCTGCAGCAGCTCAAGGTTCCAGCAGCTCAAGGTTCCAGAAGCACCAGCAGCTCAAGGCTCCAGCAGCTCAAGGTTCCAGAAGCTCAAGGCTCCAGATGTTCAAGGTTCCAGATATACCAGCAGCTCAAGGTTCCAGCAGCTCAAGGGTCCAGCAGCTCAAGGCTCCAGATGCTCAAGGCTCCAGATGCTCAAAGTTCCAGCAGCTCAAGGTTCCAGCAGCTCAAGGTTCCAGCAGCTCAAGGTTCCAGCAGCTCAAGGTTCCAGAAGCACCAGCAGCTCAAGGCTCCAGCAGCCCAAGGTTCCAGAAGCTCAAGGCTCCAGATTCTCAAGGTTCCAGAAGCACCAGCAGCTCAAGGTTCCAGCAGCTCAAAGTTCCAGCAACTCAAGGTTCCAGAAGCACCAGCAGCTCAAGGTTCCAGTAGCTCAAGGCTCCACATGCTCAAGGTTCCAGAAGCACCAGCAGCTCAAGGTTCCAGCAGCTCAAGGTTCCAGAAGCTCAAGGCTCCAGATGCTCAAGGTTCCAGAAGCACCAGCAGCACAAGGTTCCAGCAGCTCAAGGTTCCAGAAGCACCAGCAGCTCAAGGTTCCAGAAGCTCAAGGCTCCAGATGCTCAAGGTTCCAGAAGCACCAGCAGCTCAAGGTTCCAGCAGCTCAAGGTTCCAGCAGCTCAAGGTTCCAGATGCTCAAGGTTCCAGATGCACCAGCAGCTCAAGGTTCCAGAAGCTCAAGGGTCCAGCAGCTCAAGGCTCCAGATGCTCAAGGCTCCAGATGCTCAAAGTTCCAGCAGCTCAAGCTTCCAGCAGCTCAAGGTTCCAGCAGCTCAAGGTTCCAGAAGCACCAGCAGCTCAAGGCTCCAGCAGCTCAAGGTTCCAGAAGCTATAGGCTCCAGATGCTCAAGGTTCCAGAACCACCAGCAGCTCAAGGTTCCAGCAGCTCAAGGTTCCAGAAGCACCAGCAGCTCAAGGTTCCAGCAGCTCTAAGTTCCAGAAGCACCAGCAGCTCAAGGTTCCAGCAGCTCAAGGCTCCAGCAGCTCAAGGTTCCAGAAGCACCAGCAGCTCAAGGTTCCAGAAGCTCAAGGCTCCAGATGCTCAAGGTTCCTGAAGCACCAGCAGCTCAAGGTTCCAGCAGCTCAAGGTTCCAGAAGCACCAGCAGCTCAAGGTTCCAGAAGCTCAAGGCTCCAGATGCTAAAGGTTCCAGAAGCACCAGCAGCTCAAGGTTCCAGCAGCTCAAGGTTCCAGAAGCTCAAGGCTCCAGATGCTCAAGGTTCCAGAAGCACCAGCAGCACAAGGTTCCAGCAGCTCAAGGTTCCAGAAGCACCAGCAGCTCAAGGTTCCAGAAGCTCAAGGCTCCAGATGCTCAAGGTTCCAGAAGCACCAGCAGCTCAAGGTTCCAGCAGCTCAAGGTTCCAGCAGCTCAAGGTTCCAGATGCTCAAGGTTCCAGATGCACCAGCAGCTCAAGGTTCCAGAAGCTCAAGGGTCCAGCAGCTCAAGGCTCCAGATGCTCAAGGCTCCAGATGCTCAAAGTTCCAGCAGCTCAAGCTTCCAGCAGCTCAAGGTTCCAGCAGCTCAAGGTTCCAGAAGCACCAGCAGCTCAAGGCTCCAGCAGCTCAAGGTTCCAGAAGCTATAGGCTCCAGATGCTCAAGGTTCCAGAACCACCAGCAGCTCAAGGTTCCAGCAGCTCAAGGTTCCAGAAGCACCAGCAGCTCAAGGTTCCAGCAGCTCAAGGTTCCAGAAGCACCAGCAGCTCAAGGTTCCAGCAGCTCAAGGCTCCAGCAGCTCAAGGTTCCAGAAGCACCAGCAGCTCAAGGTTCCAGAAGCTCAAGGCTCCAGATGCTCAAGGTTCCTGAAGCACCAGCAGCTCAAGGTTCCAGCAGCTCAAGGTTCCAGAAGCACCAGCAGCTCAAGGTTCCAGAAGCTCAAGGCTCCAGATGCTCAAGGTTCCAGAAGCACCAGCAGCTCAAGGTTCCAGCAGCTCAAGGTTCCAGAAGCACCAGCAGCTCAAGCTTCCAGCAGCTCAAGGTTCCAGCAGCTCAAGGTTCCAGAAGCACCAGCAGCTCAAGGTTCCAGCAGCTCAAGGCTCCAGCAGCTCAAAGTTCCAGCAGCTCAAGGCTCCAGCAGCTCAAGGTTCCAGAAGCACCAGCAGCTCAAGGTTCCAGAAGCTCAAGGCTCCAGATGCTCAAGGTTCCAGAAGCACCAGCAGCTCAAGGTTCCAGCAGCTCAAGGTTCCAGCAGCTGAAGGTTCCAGAAGCACCAGCAGCTCAAGGTTCCAGCAGCTCAAGGTTCCAGCAGCACCAGCAGCTCAAGGTTCCAGCAGCTCAGGGTTACAGCAGCTCAAGGCTCCAGAAGCTAGAGGTTCCAGAAGCTCAAGGTTCCAGCAGCTCAATGTTCCAGAAGCACCAGCAGCTCAAGGCTGCAGCAGCTCAAGGTTCCAGCAGTTCAAAGTTCCAGAAGCACCAGCAGCTCAAGGCTCCAGCAGCTCAAGGTTCCAGCAGCTCAAGGCTCCAGAAGCTCAAGGTTCCAGATGCACCAGCAGCTCAAGGTTCCAGAAGCTCAAGGTTCCAGCAGCTCAAGGCTCCAGATGCTCAAGGCTCCAGATGCTCAAAGTTCCAGCAGCTCAATGTTCCAGCAGCTCAAGGTTCCAGCAGCTCAAGGTTCCAGAAGCACCAGCAGCTCAAGGCTCCAGCAGCTCAAGGTTCCAGAAGCTCAAGGCTCCAGATGCTCAAGGTTCCAGAACCACCAGCAGCTCAAGGTTCCAGCAGCTCAAGGTTCCAGAAGCACCAGCAGCTCAAGGTTCCAGCAGCTCAAGGTTCCAGAAGCACCAGCAGCTCAAGGTTCCAGCAGCTCAAGGTTCCAGAAGCGCCAGCAGCTCAAGGCTCCAGCAGCTCAAGGCTCCAGCAGCTCAAGGTTCCAGAAGCTCAAGGCTCCAGATGCTCAAGGTTCCAGAAGCACCAGCAGCTCAAGGTTCCAGAAGCTCAAGGTTCCAGCAGCTCAAGGTTCCAGAAGCACCAGCAGCTCAAGGTTTCAGCAGCTCAAGGTTCCAGAAGCACCATCAGCTCAAGGTTCCAGCAGCTAAAGGCTCCAGCAGCTCAAGGTTCCAGCAGCTCAAGGCTCCAGCAGCTCAAGGTTCCAGAAGTACCAGCAGCTCAAGGTTCCAGAAGCTCAAGGCTCCAGATGCTCAAGGTTCCAGAAGCACCAGCAGCTCAAGGTTCCAGCAGCTCAAGGTTCCAGAAGCTCAAGGCTCCAGATGCTCAAGGTTCCAGAAGCACAAGCAGCTCAAGGTTCCAGCAGCTCAAGGTTCCAGCAGCTCAAGGTTCCAGAAGCACCAGCAGCTCAAGGTTCCAGAAGCTCAAGGCTCCAGATGCTCAAGGTTCCAGAAGCACCAGCAGCTCAAGGTTCCAGCAGCTCAAGGTTCCAGCAGCTCAAGGTTCCAGAAGCACCAGCAGCTCAAGGTTCCAGAAGCTCAAGGCTCCAGCAGCTCAAGGTTCCAGAAGCTCAAGGCTCCAGATGCTCAAGGTTCCAGAAGCACCAGCAGCTCAAGGTTCCAGCAGCTCAAGGTTCCAGCAGCTCAAGGTTCCAGAAGCACCAGCAGCTCAAGGTTCCAGCAGCTCAAGGTTCCAGAAGCACCAGCAGCTCAAGGTTCCAGCAGCTCAAGGCTCCAGCAGCTCAAGGTTCCAGCAGCTCAAGGCTCCAGATGCTCAAGGTTCCAGAAGCACCAGCAGCTCAAGGTTCCAGCAGCTCAAGGTTCCAGCAGCTGAAGGTTCGAGAAGCACCAGCAGCTCAAGGTTCCAGCAGCTCAAGGTACCAGCAGCACCAGCAGCTCAAGGTTCCAGCAGCTCAGGGTTACAGCAGCTCAAGGCTCCAGAAGCTAGAGGTTCCAGAAGCTCAAGGTTCCAGCAGCTCAAGGTTCCAGAAGCACCAGCAGCTCAAGGCTGCAGCAGCTCAAGGTTCCAGCAGCTCAAGGTTCCAGAAGCACCAGCAGCTCAAGGCTCCAGCAGCTCAAGGTTCCAGAAGCTCAAGGCTCCAGATGTTCAAGGTTCCAGATATACCAGCAGCTCAAGGTTCCAGAAGCTCAAGGGTCCAGCAGCTCAAGGCTCCAGATGCTCAAGGCTCCAGATGCTCAAAGTTCCAGCAGCTCAAGGTTCCAGCAGCTCAAGGTTCCAGCAGCTCAAGGTTCCAGCAGCTCAAGGTTCCAGAAGCACCAGCAGCTCAAGGCTCCAGCAGCTCAAGGTTCCAGAAGCTCAAGGCTCCAGATGCTCAAGGTTCCAGAACCACCAGCAGCTCAAGGTTCCAGCAGCTCAAGGTTCCAGCAGCTGAAGGTTCGAGAAGCACCAGCAGCTCAAGGTTCCAGCAGCTCAAGGTTCCAGCAGCACCAGCAGCTCAAGGTTCCAGCAGCTCAGGGTTACAGCAGCTCAAGGTTCCAGAAGCACCAGCAGCTCAAGGCTCCAGCAGCTCAAGGTTCCAGAAGCTCAAGGCTCCAGATGCTCAAGGCTCCAGATGCTCAAAGTTCCAGCAGCTCAAGGTTCCAGCAGCTCAAGGTTCCAGCAGCTCAAGGTTCCAGCAGCTCAAGGTTCCAGAAGCACCAGCAGCTCAAGGCTCCAGCAGCTCAAGGTTCCAGAAGCTCAAGGCTCCAGATGCTCAAGGTTCCAGAACCACCAGCAGCTCAAGGTTCCAGCAGCTCAAGGTTCCAGAAGCACCAGCAGCTCAAGGTTCCAGCAGCTCAAGGTTCCAGAAGCACCAGCAGCTCAAGGTTCCAGCAGCTCAAGGTTCCAGAAGCGCCAGCAGCTCAAGGCTCCAGCAGCTCAAGGTTCCAGAAGCTCAAGGCTCCAGATGCTCAAGGTTCCAGAAGCACCAGCAGCTCAAGGTTCCAGCAGCTCAAGGTTCCAGAAGCTCAAGGCTCCAGATGATCAAGGTTCCAGAAGCACCAGCAGCTCAAGGTTCCAGAAGCTCAAGGCTCCAGATGCTCAAGGTTCCAGAAGCACCAGCAGCTCAAGGTTTCAGCAGCTCAAGGTTCCAGAAGCGCCAGCAGCTCAAGGCTCCAGCAGCTCAAGGCTCCAGCAGCTCAAGGTTCCAGAAGCTCAAGGCTCCAGATGCTCAAGGTTCCAGAAGCACCAGCAGCTCAAGGTTCCAGAAGCTCAAGGCTCCAGATGCTCAAGGTTCCAGAAGCACCAGCAGCTCAAGGTTTCAGCAGCTCAAGGTTCCAGAAGCACCATCAGCTCAAGGTTCCAGCAGCTAAAGGCTCCAGCAGCTCAAGGTTCCAGCAGCTCAAGGCTCCAGCAGCTCAAGGTTCCAGAAGTACCAGCAGCTCAAGGTTCCAGAAGCTCAAGGCTCCAGATGCTCAAGGTTCCAGAAGCACCAGCAGCTCAAGGTTCCAGCAGCTCAAGGTTCCAGAAGCTCAAGGCTCCAGATGCTCAAGGTTCCAGAAGCACAAGCAGCTCAAGGTTCCAGCAGCTCAAGGTTCCAGCAGCTCAAGGTTCCAGAAGCACCAGCAGCTCAAGGTTCCAGAAGCTCAAGGCTCCAGATGCTCAAGGTTCCAGAAGCACCAGCAGCTCAAGGTTCCAGCAGCTCAAGGTTCCAGCAGCTCAAGGTTCCAGAAGCACCAGCAGCTCAAGGTTCCAGAAGCTCAAGGCTCCAGCAGCTCAAGGTTCCAGAAGCTCAAGGCTCCAGATGCTCAAGGTTCCAGAAGCACCAGCAGCTCAAGGTTCCAGCAGCTCAAGGTTCCAGCAGCTCAAGGTTCCAGAAGCACCAGCAGCTCAAGGTTCCAGCAGCTCAAGGTTCCAGAAGCACCAGCAGCTCAAGGTTCCAGCAGCTCAAGGCTCCAGCAGCTCAAGGTTCCAGCAGCTCAAGGCTCCAGATGCTCAAGGTTCCAGAAGCACCAGCAGCTCAAGGTTCCAGCAGCTCAAGGTTCCAGCAGCTGAAGGTTCGAGAAGCACCAGCAGCTCAAGGTTCCAGCAGCTCAAGGTACCAGCAGCACCAGCAGCTCAAGGTTCCAGCAGCTCAGGGTTACAGCAGCTCAAGGCTCCAGAAGCTAGAGGTTCCAGAAGCTCAAGGTTCCAGCAGCTCAAGGTTCCAGAAGCACCAGCAGCTCAAGGCTGCAGCAGCTCAAGGTTCCAGCAGCTCAAGGTTCCAGAAGCACCAGCAGCTCAAGGCTCCAGCAGCTCAAGGTTCCAGAAGCTCAAGGCTCCAGATGTTCAAGGTTCCAGATATACCAGCAGCTCAAGGTTCCAGAAGCTCAAGGGTCCAGCAGCTCAAGGCTCCAGATGCTCAAGGCTCCAGATGCTCAAAGTTCCAGCAGCTCAAGGTTCCAGCAGCTCAAGGTTCCAGCAGCTCAAGGTTCCAGCAGCTCAAGGTTCCAGAAGCACCAGCAGCTCAAGGCTCCAGCAGCTCAAGGTTCCAGAAGCTCAAGGCTCCAGATGCTCAAGGTTCCAGAACCACCAGCAGCTCAAGGTTCCAGCAGCTCAAGGTTCCAGCAGCTGAAGGTTCGAGAAGCACCAGCAGCTCAAGGTTCCAGCAGCTCAAGGTTCCAGCAGCACCAGCAGCTCAAGGTTCCAGCAGCTCAGGGTTACAGCAGCTCAAGGTTCCAGAAGCACCAGCAGCTCAAGGCTCCAGCAGCTCAAGGTTCCAGAAGCTCAAGGCTCCAGATGCTCAAGGCTCCAGATGCTCAAAGTTCCAGCAGCTCAAGGTTCCAGCAGCTCAAGGTTCCAGCAGCTCAAGGTTCCAGCAGCTCAAGGTTCCAGAAGCACCAGCAGCTCAAGGCTCCAGCAGCTCAAGGTTCCAGAAGCTCAAGGCTCCAGATGCTCAAGGTTCCAGAACCACCAGCAGCTCAAGGTTCCAGCAGCTCAAGGTTCCAGAAGCACCAGCAGCTCAAGGTTCCAGCAGCTCAAGGTTCCAGAAGCACCAGCAGCTCAAGGTTCCAGCAGCTCAAGGTTCCAGAAGCGCCAGCAGCTCAAGGCTCCAGCAGCTCAAGGTTCCAGAAGCTCAAGGCTCCAGATGCTCAAGGTTCCAGAAGCACCAGCAGCTCAAGGTTCCAGCAGCTCAAGGTTCCAGCAGCTCAGGGTTCCAGAAGCACCAGCAGCTCAAGGTTCCAGCAGCTCAAGGTTCCAGAAGCACCAGCAGCTCAAGGTTCCAGAAGCTCAAGGCTCCAGATGCTCAAGGTTCCAGAAGCACCAGCAGCTCAAGGTTCCAGCAGCTCAAGGTTCCAGCAGCTCAAGGTTCCAGAAGCACCAGCAGCTCAAGGTTCCAGCAGCTCAAGGTTCCAGAAGCACCAGCAGCTCAAGGTTCCAGAAGCTCAAGGCTCCAGATGCTCAAGGTTCCAGAAGCACCAGCAGCTCAAGGTTCCAGCAGCTCAAGGTTCCAGCAGCTCAAGGTTCCAGAAGCACCAGCAGCTCAAGGTTCCAGCAGCTCAAGGTTCCAGAAGCACCAGCAGCTCAAGGTTCCAGAAGCTCAAGGCTCCAGATGCTCAAGGTTCCAGAAGCACCAGCAGCTCAAGGTTCCAGCAGCTCAAGGTTCCAGCAGCTCAAGGTTCCAGAAGCACCAGCAGCTCAAGGTTCCAGCAGCTCAAGGTTCCAGCAGCACCAGCAGCTCAAGGTTCCAGCAGCTCAGGGTTCCAGAAGCACCAGCAGCTCAAGGCTGCAGCAGCTCAAGGTTCCAGCAGCTCAAGGTTCCAGAAGCACCAGCAGCTCAAGGCTCCAGCAGCTCAAGGTTCCAGAAGCTCAAGGCTCCAGATGCTCAAGGTTCCAGATGCACCAGCAGCTCAAGGTTCCAGAAGCTCAAGGCTCCAGCAGCTCAAGGTTCCAGAAGCTCAAGGCTCCAGATGCTCAAGGTTCCAGAAGCACCAGCAGCTCAAGGTTCCAGCAGCTCAAGGTTCCAGCAGCTCAAGGTTCCAGAAGCACCAGCAGCTCAAGGTTCCAGCAGCTCAAGGTTCCAGAAGCACCAGCAGCTCAAGGTTCCAGCAGCTCAAGGCTCCAGCAGCTCAAGGTTCCAGCAGCTCAAGGCTCCAGATGCTCAAGGTTCCAGAAGCACCAGCAGCTCAAGGTTCCAGCAGCTCAAGGTTCCAGCAGCTGAAGGTTCGAGAAGCACCAGCAGCTCAAGGTTCCAGCAGCTCAAGGTTCCAGCAGCACCAGCAGCTCAAGGTTCCAGCAGCTCAGGGTTACAGCAGCTCAAGGCTCCAGAAGCTAGAGGTTCCAGAAGCTCAAGGTTCCAGCAGCTCAAGGTTCCAGAAGCACCAGCAGCTCAAGGCTGCAGCAGCTCAAGGTTCCAGCAGCTCAAGGTTCCAGAAGCACCAGCAGCTCAAGGCTCCAGCAGCTCAAGGTTCCAGAAGCTCAAGGCTCCAGATGTTCAAGGTTCCAGATATACCAGCAGCTCAAGGTTCCAGAAGCTCAAGGGTCCAGCAGCTCAAGGCTCCAGATGCTCAAGGCTCCAGATGCTCAAAGTTCCAGCAGCTCAATGTTCCAGCAGCTCAAGGTTCCAGCAGCTCAAGGTTCCAGCAGCTCAAGGTTCCAGAAGCACCAGCAGCTCAAGGCTCCAGCAGCTCAAGGTTCCAGAAGCTCAAGGCTCCAGATGCTCAAGGTTCCAGAACCACCAGCAGCTCAAGGTTCCAGCAGCTCAAGGTTCCAGAAGCACCAGCAGCTCAAGGTTCCAGCAGCTCAAGGTTCCAGAAGCACCAGCAGCTCAAGGTTCCAGCAGCTCAAGGTTCCAGAAGCGCCAGCAGCTCAAGGCTCCAGCAGCTCAAGGTTCCAGAAGCTCAAGGCTCCAGATGCTCAAGGTTCCAGAAGCACCAGCAGCTCAAGGTTCCAGCAGCTCAAGGTTCCAGAAGCACCAGCAGCTCAAGGTTCCAGCAGCTCAAGGTTCCAGAAGCACCAGCAGCTCTAGGTTCAAGAAGCTCAAGGCTCCAGATGCTCAAGGTTCCAGAAGCACCAGCAGCTCAAGGTTCCAGCAGCTCAAGGTTCCAGCAGCTCAAGGTTCCAGAAGCACCAGCAGCTCAAGGTTCCAGCAGCTCAAGGTTCCAGCAGCACCAGCAGCTCAAGGTTCCAGCAGCTCAGGGTTCCAGATGCACCAGCAGCTCAAGGCTGCAGCAGCTCAAGGTTCCAGCAGCTCAAGGTTCCAGAAGCACCAGCAGCTCAAGGCTCCAGCAGCTCAAGGTTCCAGAAGCTCAAGGCTCCAGATGCTCAAGGTTCCAGATGCACCAGCAGCTCAAGGTTCCAGAAGCTCAGGGTTCCAGCAGCTCAAGGTTCCAGCAGCTCAAGGTTCCAGAAGCACCAGCAGCTCAAGGCTCCAGCAGCTCAAGGTTCCAGCAGCTCAAGGTTCCAGAAGCACCAGCAACTCAAGGTTCCAGCAGCTCAAGGTTCCAGAAGCACCAGCAGCTCAAGGTTCCAGCAGCTCAAGGCTCCAGCAGCTCAGAGTTCCGGCAGCTCAAGGCTCCAGCAGCTCAAGGTTCCAGAAGCACCAGCAGCTCAAGGTTCCAGAAGCTCAAGGCTCCAGATGCTCAAGGTTCCAGAAGCACCAGCAGCTCAAGGTTCCAGCAGCTCAAGGTTCCAGCAGCTGAAGGTTCCAGAAGCACCAGCAGCTCAAGGTTCCAGCAGCTCAAGGTTCCAGCAGCACCAGCAGCTCAAGGTTCCAGCAGCTCAGGGTTACAGCAGCTCAAGGCTCCAGAAGCTAGAGGTTCCAGAAGCTCAAGGTTCCAGCAGCTCAATGTTCCAGAAGCACCAGCAGCTCAAGGCTGCAGCAGCTCAAGGTTCCAGCAGCTCAAAGTTCCAGAAGCACCAGCAACTCAAGGCTCCAGCAGCTCAAGGTTCCAGAAGCTCAAGGCTCCAGATGCTCAAGGTTCCAGATGCACCAGCAGCTCAAGGTTCCAGAAGCTCAAGGTTCCAGCAGCTCAAGGCTCCAGATGCTCAAGGCTCCAGATGCTCAAAGTTCCAGCAGCTCAATGTTCCAGCAGCTCAAGGTTCCAGCAGCTCAAGGTTCCAGCAGCTCAAGGTTCCAGAAGCACCAGCAGCTCAAGGTT
Source organism: Cyprinodon diabolis (assembly GCA_030533445.1). Taxonomy (NCBI): domain Eukaryota; kingdom Metazoa; phylum Chordata; class Actinopteri; order Cyprinodontiformes; family Cyprinodontidae; genus Cyprinodon; species Cyprinodon diabolis. The sequence continues at coordinate 118,802 of JARPUW010000288.1, forward strand.
CCAGCAGCTCAGGGTTACAGCAGCTCAAGGCTCCAGAAGCTAGAGGTTCCAGAAGCTCAAGGTTCCAGCAGCTCAATGTTCCAGAAGCACCAGCAGCTCAAGGCTGCAGCAGCTCAAGGTTCCAGCAGCTCAAAGTTCCAGAAGCACCAGCAGCTCAAGGCTCCAGCAGCTCAAGGTTCCAGAAGCTCAAGGCTCCAGATGCTCAAGGTTCCAGATGCACCAGCAGCTCAAGGTTCCAGAAGCTCAAGGTTCCAGCAGCTCAAGGCTCCAGATGCTCAAGGCTCCAGATGCTCAAAGTTCCAGCAGCTCAATGTTCCAGCAGCTCAAGGTTCCAGCAGCTCAAGGTTCCAGCAGCTCAAGGTTCCAGAAGCACCAGCAGCTCAAGGCTCCAGCAGCTCAAGGTTCCAGAAGCTCAAGGCTCCAGATGCTCAAGGTTCCAGAACCACCAGCAGCTCAAGGTTCCAGCAGCTCAAGGTTCCAGAAGCACCTTCAGCTCAAGGTTCCAGCAGATCAAGGTTCCAGAAGCACCAGCAGCTCAAGGTTCCAGCAGCTCAAGGTTCCAGCAGCTCAAGGTTCCAGAAGCGCCAGCAGCTCAAGGCTCCAGCAGCCCAAGGTTCCAGAAGCTCAAGGCTCCAGATTCTCAAGGTTCCAGAAGCACCAGCAGCTCAAGGTTCCAGCAGCTCAAAGTTCCAGCAGCTCAAGGTTCCAGAAAGACCAGCAGCTCAAGGTTCCAGTAGCTCAAGGCTCCACATGCTCAAGGTTCCAGAAGCACCAGCAGCTCAAGGTTCCAGCAGCTCAAGGTTCCAGAAGCTCAAGGCTCCAGATGCTCAAGGTTCCAGAAGCACCAGCAGCTCAAGGTTCCAGCAGCTCAAGGTTCCAGAAGCACCAGCAGCTCAAGGTTCCAGAAGCTCAAGGCTCCAGATGCTCAAGGTTCCAGAAGCACCAGCAGCTCAAGGTTCCAGCAGCTCAAGGTTCCAGCAGCTCAAGGTTCCAGATGCTCAAGGTTCCAGATGCACCAGCAGCTCAAGGTTCCAGAAGCTCAAGGGTCCAGCAGCTCAAGGCTCCAGATGCTCAAGGCTCCAGATGCTCAAAGTTCCAGCAGCTCAAGGTTCCAGCAGCTCAAGGTTCCAGCAGCTCAAGGTTCCAGAAGCACCAGCAGCTCAAGGCTCCAGCAGCTCAAGGTTCCAGAAGCTATAGGCTCCAGATGCTCAAGGTTCCAGAACCACCAGCAGCTCAAGGTTCCAGCAGCTCAAGGTTCCAGAAGCACCAGCAGCTCAAGGTTCCAGCAGCTCAAGGTTCCAGAAGCACCAGCAACTCAAGGTTCCAGCAGCTCAAGGCTCTAGCAGCTCAAGGTTCCAGAAGCACCAGCAGCTCAAGGTTCCAGAAGCTCAAGGCTCCAGATGCTCAAGGTTCCTGAAGCACCAGCAGCTCAAGGTTCCAGCAGCTCAAGGTTCCAGAAGCACCAGCAGCTCAAGGCTCCAGCAGCTCAAGGTTCCAGAAGCTCAAGGCTCCAGATGCTCAAGGTTCCAGAAGCACCAGCAGCTCAAGGTTCCAGCAGCTCAAGGTTCCAGAAGCTCAAGGCTCCAGATGCTCAAGGTTCCAGAACCACCAGCAGCTCAAGGTTCCAGCAGCTCAAGGTTCCAGAAGCACCAGCAGCTCAAGGTTCCAGCAGATCAAGGTTCCAGAAGCACCAGCAGCTCAAGGTTCCAGCAGCTCAAGGTTCCAGCAGCTCAAGGTTCCAGAAGCGCCAGCAGCTCAAGGCTCCAGCAGCCCAAGGTTCCAGAAGCTCAAGGCTCCAGATTCTCAAGGTTCCAGAAGCACCAGCAGCTCAAGGTTCCAGCAGCTCAAAGTTCCAGCAGCTCAAGGTTCCAGAAAGACCAGCAGCTCAAGGTTCCAGTAGCTCAAGGCTCCACATGCTCAAGGTTCCAGAAGCACCAGCAGCTCAAGGTTCCAGCAGCTCAAGGTTCCAGAAGCTCAAGGCTCCAGATGCTCAAGGTTCCAGAAGCACCAGCAGCTCAAGGTTCCAGCAGCTCAAGGTTCCAGAAGCACCAGCAGCTCAAGGTTCCAGCAGCTCAAGGTTCCAGAAGCACCAGCAGCTCAAGGTTCCAGAAGCTCAAGGCTCCAGATGCTCAAGGTTCCAGAAGCACCAGCAGCTCAAGGTTCCAGCAGTTCAAGGTTCCAGAAGCTCAAGGCTCCAGATGCTCAAGGTTCCAGAAGCACCAGCAGCTCAAGGTTCCAGCAGCTCAAGGTTCCAGCAGCTCAAGGTTCCAGCAGCTCAAGGTTCCAGAAGCACCAGCAGCTCAAGGTTCCAGAAGCTCAAGGCTCCAGATGCTCAAGGTTCCAGAAGCACCAGCAGCTCAAGGTTCCAGCAGCTCAAGGTTCCAGAAGCACCAGCAGCTCAAGGTTCCAGCAGCTCAAGGTTCCAGCAGCACCAGCAGCTCAAGGTTCCAGCAGCTCAGGGTTCCAGAAGCACCAGCAGCTCAAGGCTGCAGCAGCTCAAGGTTCCAGCAGCTCAAGGTTCCAGAAGCACCAGCAGCTCAAGGTTCCAGAAGCTCAAGGCTCCAGATGCTCAAGGTTCCAGAACCACCAGCAGCTCAAGGTTCCAGCAGCTCAAGGTTCCAGAAGCACCTTCAGCTCAAGGTTCCAGCAGATCAAGGTTCCAGAAGCACCAGCAGCTCAAGGTTCCAGCAGCTCAAGGTTCCAGCAGCTCAAGGTTCCAGAAGCGCCAGCAGCTCAAGGCTCCAGCAGCCCAAGGTTCCAGAAGCTCAAGGCTCCAGATTCTCAAGGTTCCAGAAGCACCAGCAGCTCAAGGTTCCAGCAGCTCAAAGTTCCAGCAGCTCAAGGTTCCAGAAAGACCAGCAGCTCAAGGTTCCAGTAGCTCAAGGCTCCACATGCTCAAGGTTCCAGAAGCACCAGCAGCTCAAGGTTCCAGCAGCTCAAGGTTCCAGAAGCTCAAGGCTCCAGATGCTCAAGGTTCCAGAAGCACCAGCAGCTCAAGGTTCCAGCAGCTCAAGGTTCCAGAAGCACCAGCAGCTCAAGGTTCCAGAAGCTCAAGGCTCCAGATGCTCAAGGTTCCAGAAGCACCAGCAGCTCAAGGTTCCAGCAGCTCAAGGTTCCAGCAGCTCAAGGTTCCAGATGCTCAAGGTTCCAGATGCACCAGCAGCTCAAGGTTCCAGAAGCTCAAGGGTCCAGCAGCTCAAGGCTCCAGATGCTCAAGGCTCCAGATGCTCAAAGTTCCAGCAGCTCAAGGTTCCAGCAGCTCAAGGTTCCAGCAGCTCAAGGTTCCAGAAGCACCAGCAGCTCAAGGCTCCAGCAGCTCAAGGTTCCAGAAGCTATAGGCTCCAGATGCTCAAGGTTCCAGAACCACCAGCAGCTCAAGGTTCCAGCAGCTCAAGGTTCCAGAAGCACCAGCAGCTCAAGGTTCCAGCAGCTCAAGGTTCCAGAAGCACCAGCAACTCAAGGTTCCAGCAGCTCAAGGCTCTAGCAGCTCAAGGTTCCAGAAGCACCAGCAGCTCAAGGTTCCAGAAGCTCAAGGCTCCAGATGCTCAAGGTTCCTGAAGCACCAGCAGCTCAAGGTTCCAGCAGCTCAAGGTTCCAGAAGCACCAGCAGCTCAAGGCTCCAGCAGCTCAAGGTTCCAGAAGCTCAAGGCTCCAGATGCTCAAGGTTCCAGAAGCACCAGCAGCTCAAGGTTCCAGCAGCTCAAGGTTCCAGAAGCTCAAGGCTCCAGATGCTCAAGGTTCCAGAACCACCAGCAGCTCAAGGTTCCAGCAGCTCAAGGTTCCAGAAGCACCAGCAGCTCAAGGTTCCAGCAGATCAAGGTTCCAGAAGCACCAGCAGCTCAAGGTTCCAGCAGCTCAAGGTTCCAGCAGCTCAAGGTTCCAGAAGCGCCAGCAGCTCAAGGCTCCAGCAGCCCAAGGTTCCAGAAGCTCAAGGCTCCAGATTCTCAAGGTTCCAGAAGCACCAGCAGCTCAAGGTTCCAGCAGCTCAAAGTTCCAGCAGCTCAAGGTTCCAGAAAGACCAGCAGCTCAAGGTTCCAGTAGCTCAAGGCTCCACATGCTCAAGGTTCCAGAAGCACCAGCAGCTCAAGGTTCCAGCAGCTCAAGGTTCCAGAAGCTCAAGGCTCCAGATGCTCAAGGTTCCAGAAGCACCAGCAGCTCAAGGTTCCAGCAGCTCAAGGTTCCAGAAGCACCAGCAGCTCAAGGTTCCAGCAGCTCAAGGTTCCAGAAGCACCAGCAGCTCAAGGTTCCAGAAGCTCAAGGCTCCAGATGCTCAAGGTTCCAGAAGCACCAGCAGCTCAAGGTTCCAGCAGTTCAAGGTTCCAGAAGCTCAAGGCTCCAGATGCTCAAGGTTCCAGAAGCACCAGCAGCTCAAGGTTCCAGCAGCTCAAGGTTCCAGCAGCTCAAGGTTCCAGCAGCTCAAGGTTCCAGAAGCACCAGCAGCTCAAGGTTCCAGAAGCTCAAGGCTCCAGATGCTCAAGGTTCCAGAAGCACCAGCAGCTCAAGGTTCCAGCAGCTCAAGGTTCCAGAAGCACCAGCAGCTCAAGGTTCCAGCAGCTCAAGGTTCCAGCAGCACCAGCAGCTCAAGGTTCCAGCAGCTCAGGGTTCCAGAAGCACCAGCAGCTCAAGGCTGCAGCAGCTCAAGGTTCCAGCAGCTCAAGGTTCCAGAAGCACCAGCAGCTCAAGGTTCCAGAAGCTCAAGGCTCCAGATGCTCAAGGTTCCAGAAGCACCAGCAGCTCAAGGTTCCAGTAGCTCAAGGTTCCAGAAGCTCAAGGCTCCAGATGCTCAAGGTTCCAGAAGCACCAGCAGCTCAAGGTTCCAGCAGCTCAAGGTTCCAGCAGCTCAAGGTTCCAGCAGCTCAAGGTTCCAGAAGCACCAGCAGCTCAAGGTTCCAGAAGCTCAAGGCTCCAGATGCTCAAGGTTCCAGAAGCACCAGCAGCTCAAGGTTCCAGCAGCTCAAGGTTCCAGAAGCACCAGCAGCTCAAGGTTCCAGCAGCTCAAGGTTCCAGCAGCTCAAAGTTCCAGAAGCACCAGCAGCTCAAGGCTCCAGCAGCTCAAGGTTCCAGAAGCTCAAGGCTCCAGATGCTCAAGGTTCCAGATGCACCAGCAGCTCAAGGTTCCAGAAGCTCAAGGTTCCAGCAGCTCAAGGCTCCAGATGCTCAAGGCTCCAGACGCTCAAAGTTCCAGCAGCTCAATGTTCCAGCAGCTCAAGGTTCCAGCAGCTCAAGGTTCCAGCAGCTCAAGGTTCCAGAAGCACCAGCAGCTCAAGGTTCCAGCAGCTCAAGGTTCCAGCAGCTCAAGGTTCCAGCAGCTCAAGGTTCCAGAAGCACCAGCAGCTCAAGGCTCCAGCAGCTCAAGGTTCCAGAAGCTCAAGGCTCCAGATGCTCAAGGTTCCAGATGCACCAGCAGCTCAAGGTTCCAGAAGCTCAAGGTTCCAGCAGCTCAAAGTTCCAGCAGCTCAAGGTTCCAGATGCTCAAGGTTCCAGAAGCACCAGCAGCTCAATGCTTCAGCAGCTCAAGGTTCCAGCAGCTCAAGGTTCCAGAAGCTCAAGGCTCCAGATGCTCAAGGTTCCAGAAGCACCAGCAGCTCAAGGTTCCAGCAGCTCAAGGTTCCAGCAGCTCAAGGTTCCAGAAGCACCAGCAGCTCAAGGTTCCAGCAGCTCAAGGTTCCAGAAGCACCAGCAGCTCAAGGTTCCAGAAGCTCAAGGCTCCAGATGCTCAAGGTTCCAGAAGCACCAGCAGCTCAAGGTTCCAGCAGCTCAAGGTTCCAGAAGCTCAAGGCTCCAGAAGCTCAAGGTTCCAGAAGCACCAGCAGCTCAAGGTTCCAGCAGCTCAAGGTTCCAGCAGCTCAAGGTTCCAGCAGCTCAAGGTTCCAGAAGCACCAGCAGCTCAAGGTTCCAGAAGCTCAAGGCTCCAGATGCTCAAGGTTCCAGAAGCACCAGCAGCTCAAGGTTCCAGCAGCTCAAGGTTCCAGAAGCACCAGCAGCTCAAGGTTCCAGCAGCTCAAAGTTCCAGAAGCACCAGCAGCTCAATGCTCCAGCAGCTCAAGGTTCCAGAAGCTCAAGGCTCCAGATGCTCAAGGTTCCAGATGCACCAGCAGCTCAAGGTTCCAGAAGCTCAAGGTTCCAGCAGCTCAAGGCTCCAGATGCTCAAGGCTCCAGATGCTCAAAGTTCCAGCAGCTCAAAGTTCCAGCAGCTCAATGTTCCAGCAGCTCAAGGTTCCAGCAGCTCAAGGTTCCAGCAGCTCAAGGTTCCAGAAGCACCAGCAGCTCAAGGCTCCAGCAGCTCAAGGTTCCAGAAGCTCAAGGCTCCAGATGCTCAAGGTTCCAGAACCACCAGCAGCTCAAGGTTCCAGCAGCTCAAGGTTCCAGAAGCACCAGCAGCTCAAGGTTCCAGCAGCTCAAGGTTCCAGAAGCACCAGCAGCTCAAGGTTCCAGCAGCTCAAGGTTCCAGAAGCGCCAGCAGCTCAAGGCTCCAGCAGCCCAGGGTTCCAGAAGCTCAAGGCTCCAGATTCTCAAGGTTCCAGAAGCACCAGCAGCTCAAGGTTCCAGCAGCTCAAGGTTCCAGCAGCTCAAGGTTCCAGAAGCACCAGCAGCTCAAGGTTCCAGTAGCTCAAGGCTCCACATGCTCAAGGTTCCAGAAGCTCAAGGTTCCAGCAGCTCAAGGCTCCAGATGCTCAAGGCTCCAGATGCTCAAAGTTCCAGCAGCTCAATGTTCCAGCAGCTCAAGGTTCCAGCAGCTCAAGGTTCCAGAAGCACCAGCAGCTCAAGGCTCCAGCAGCTCAAGGTTCCAGAAGCTCAAGGCTCCAGATGCTCAAGGTTCCAGAACCACCAGCAGCTCAAGGTTCCAGAAGCACCAGCAGCTCAAGGTTCCAGCAGCTCAAGGTTCCAGAAGCACCAGCAGCTCAAGGTTCCAGAAGCTCAAGGCTCCAGATGCTCAAGGTTCCTGAAGCACCAGCAGCTCAAGGTTCCAGCAGCTCAAGGTTCCAGAAGCACCAGCAGCTCAAGGCTCCAGCAGCTCAAGGTTCCAGAAGCTCAAGGCTCCAGATGCTCAAGGTTCCAGAAGCACCAGCAGCTCAAGGTTCCAGCAGCTCAAGGTTCCAGAAGCTCAAGGCTCCAGATGCTCAAGGTTCCAGAACCACCAGCAGCTCAAGGTTCCAGCAGCTCAAGGTTCCAGAAGCACCAGCAGCTCAAGGTTCCAGCAGATCAAGGTTCCAGAAGCACCAGCAGCTCAAGGTTCCAGCAGCTCAAGGTTCCAGCAGCTCAAGGTTCCAGAAGCGCCAGCAGCTCAAGGCTCCAGCAGCCCAAGGTTCCAGAAGCTCAAGGCTCCAGATTCTCAAGGTTCCAGAAGCACCAGCAGCTCAAGGTTCCAGCAGCTCAAAGTTCCAGCAGCTCAAGGTTCCAGAAAGACCAGCAGCTCAAGGTTCCAGTAGCTCAAGGCTCCACATGCTCAAGGTTCCAGAAGCACCAGCAGCTCAAGGTTCCAGCAGCTCAAGGTTCCAGAAGCTCAAGGCTCCAGATGCTCAAGGTTCCAGAAGCACCAGCAGCTCAAGGTTCCAGCAGCTCAAGGTTCCAGAAGCACCAGCAGCTCAAGGTTCCAGCAGCTCAAGGTTCCAGAAGCACCAGCAGCTCAAGGTTCCAGAAGCTCAAGGCTCCAGATGCTCAAGGTTCCAGAAGCACCAGCAGCTCAAGGTTCCAGCAGTTCAAGGTTCCAGAAGCTCAAGGCTCCAGATGCTCAAGGTTCCAGAAGCACCAGCAGCTCAAGGTTCCAGCAGCTCAAGGTTCCAGCAGCTCAAGGTTCCAGCAGCTCAAGGTTCCAGAAGCACCAGCAGCTCAAGGTTCCAGAAGCTCAAGGCTCCAGATGCTCAAGGTTCCAGAAGCACCAGCAGCTCAAGGTTCCAGCAGCTCAAGGTTCCAGAAGCACCAGCAGCTCAAGGTTCCAGCAGCTCAAGGTTCCAGCAGCACCAGCAGCTCAAGGTTCCAGCAGCTCAGGGTTCCAGAAGCACCAGCAGCTCAAGGCTGCAGCAGCTCAAGGTTCCAGCAGCTCAAGGTTCCAGAAGCACCAGCAGCTCAAGGTTCCAGAAGCTCAAGGCTCCAGATGCTCAAGGTTCCAGAAGCACCAGCAGCTCAAGGTTCCAGTAGCTCAAGGTTCCAGAAGCTCAAGGCTCCAGATGCTCAAGGTTCCAGAAGCACCAGCAGCTCAAGGTTCCAGCAGCTCAAGGTTCCAGCAGCTCAAGGTTCCAGAAGCGCCAGCAGCTCAAGGCTCCAGCAGCCCAAGGTTCCAGAAGCTCAAGGCTCCAGATTCTCAAGGTTCCAGAAGCACCAGCAGCTCAAGGTTCCAGCAGCTCAAAGTTCCAGCAGCTCAAGGTTCCAGAAAGACCAGCAGCTCAAGGTTCCAGTAGCTCAAGGCTCCACATGCTCAAGGTTCCAGAAGCACCAGCAGCTCAAGGTTCCAGCAGCTCAAGGTTCCAGAAGCTCAAGGCTCCAGATGCTCAAGGTTCCAGAAGCACCAGCAGCTCAAGGTTCCAGCAGCTCAAGGTTCCAGAAGCACCAGCAGCTCAAGGTTCCAGCAGCTCAAGGTTCCAGAAGCACCAGCAGCTCAAGGTTCCAGAAGCTCAAGGCTCCAGATGCTCAAGGTTCCAGAAGCACCAGCAGCTCAAGGTTCCAGCAGTTCAAGGTTCCAGAAGCTCAAGGCTCCAGATGCTCAAGGTTCCAGAAGCACCAGCAGCTCAAGGTTCCAGCAGCTCAAGGTTCCAGCAGCTCAAGGTTCCAGCAGCTCAAGGTTCCAGAAGCACCAGCAGCTCAAGGTTCCAGAAGCTCAAGGCTCCAGATGCTCAAGGTTCCAGAAGCACCAGCAGCTCAAGGTTCCAGCAGCTCAAGGTTCCAGAAGCACCAGCAGCTCAAGGTTCCAGCAGCTCAAGGTTCCAGCAGCACCAGCAGCTCAAGGTTCCAGCAGCTCAGGGTTCCAGAAGCACCAGCAGCTCAAGGCTGCAGCAGCTCAAGGTTCCAGCAGCTCAAGGTTCCAGAAGCACCAGCAGCTCAAGGTTCCAGAAGCTCAAGGCTCCAGATGCTCAAGGTTCCAGAAGCACCAGCAGCTCAAGGTTCCAGCAGCTCAAGGTTCCAGAAGCTCAAGGCTCCAGATGCTCAAGGTTCCAGAAGCACCAGCAGCTCAAGGTTCCAGCAGCTCAAGGTTCCAGCAGCTCAAGGTTCCAGCAGCTCAAGGTTCCAGAAGCACCAGCAGCTCAAGGTTCCAGAAGCTCAAGGCTCCAGATGCTCAAGGTTCCAGAAGCACCAGCAGCTCAAGGTTCCAGCAGCTCAAGGTTCCAGAAGCACCAGCAGCTCAAGGTTCCAGCAGCTCAAGGTTCCAGCAGCTCAAAGTTCCAGAAGCACCAGCAGCTCAAGGCTCCAGCAGCTCAAGGTTCCAGAAGCTCAAGGCTCCAGATGCTCAAGGTTCCAGATGCACCAGCAGCTCAAGGTTCCAGAAGCTCAAGGTTCCAGCAGCTCAAGGCTCCAGATGCTCAAGGCTCCAGACGCTCAAAGTTCCAGCAGCTCAATGTTCCAGCAGCTCAAGGTTCCAGCAGCTCAAGGTTCCAGCAGCTCAAGGTTCCAGAAGCACCAGCAGCTCAAGGTTCCAGCAGCTCAAGGTTCCAGCAGCTCAAGGTTCCAGCAGCTCAAGGTTCCAGAAGCACCAGCAGCTCAAGGCTCCAGCAGCTCAAGGTTCCAGAAGCTCAAGGCTCCAGATGCTCAAGGTTCCAGATGCACCAGCAGCTCAAGGTTCCAGAAGCTCAAGGTTCCAGCAGCTCAAAGTTCCAGCAGCTCAAGGTTCCAGATGCTCAAGGTTCCAGAAGCACCAGCAGCTCAATGCTTCAGCAGCTCAAGGTTCCAGCAGCTCAAGGTTCCAGAAGCTCAAGGCTCCAGATGCTCAAGGTTCCAGAAGCACCAGCAGCTCAAGGTTCCAGCAGCTCAAGGTTCCAGCAGCTCAAGGTTCCAGAAGCACCAGCAGCTCAAGGTTCCAGCAGCTCAAGGTTCCAGAAGCACCAGCAGCTCAAGGTTCCAGAAGCTCAAGGCTCCAGATGCTCAAGGTTCCAGAAGCACCAGCAGCTCAAGGTTCCAGCAGTTCAAGGTTCCAGAAGCTCAAGGCTCCAGATGCTCAAGGTTCCAGAAGCACCAGCAGCTCAAGGTTCCAGCAGCTCAAGGTTCCAGCAGCTCAAGGTTCCAGCAGCTCAAGGTTCCAGAAGCACCAGCAGCTCAAGGCTCCAGCAGCTCAAGGTTCCAGAAGCTCAAGGCTCCAGATGCTCAAGGTTCCAGATGCACCAGCAGCTCAAGGTTCCAGAAGCTCAAGGTTCCAGCAGCTCAAAGTTCCAGCAGCTCAAGGTTCCAGATGCTCAAGGTTCCAGAAGCACCAGCAGCTCAATGCTTCAGCAGCTCAAGGTTCCAGCAGCTCAAGGTTCCAGAAGCTCAAGGCTCCAGATGCTCAAGGTTCCAGAAGCACCAGCAGCTCAAGGTTCCAGCAGCTCAAGGTTCCAGAAGCACCAGCAGCTCAAGGTTCCAGAAGCTCAAGGCTCCAGATGCTCAAGGTTCCAGAAGCACCAGCAGCTCAAGGTTCCAGCAGTTCAAGGTTCCAGAAGCTCAAGGCTCCAGATGCTCAAGGTTCCAGAAGCACCAGCAGCTCAAGGTTCCAGCAGCTCAAGGTTCCAGCAGCTCAAGGTTCCAGCAGCTCAAGGTTCCAGAAGCACCAGCAGCTCAAGGTTCCAGAAGCTCAAGGCTCCAGATGCTCAAGGTTCCAGAAGCACCAGCAGCTCAAGGTTCCAGCAGCTCAAGGTTCCAGAAGCACCAGCAGCTCAAGGTTCCAGCAGCTCAAGGTTCCAGCAGCACCAGCAGCTCAAGGTTCCAGCAGCTCAGGGTTCCAGAAGCACCAGCAGCTCAAGGCTGCAGCAGCTCAAGGTTCCAGCAGCTCAAGGTTCCAGAAGCACCAGCAGCTCAAGGTTCCAGAAGCTCAAGGCTCCAGATGCTCAAGGTTCCAGAAGCACCAGCAGCTCAAGGTTCCAGTAGCTCAAGGTTCCAGAAGCTCAAGGCTCCAGATGCTCAAGGTTCCAGAAGCACCAGCAGCTCAAGGTTCCAGCAGCTCAAGGTTCCAGCAGCTCAAGGTTCCAGAAGCGCCAGCAGCTCAAGGCTCCAGCAGCCCAAGGTTCCAGAAGCTCAAGGCTCCAGATTCTCAAGGTTCCAGAAGCACCAGCAGCTCAAGGTTCCAGCAGCTCAAAGTTCCAGCAGCTCAAGGTTCCAGAAAGACCAGCAGCTCAAGGTTCCAGTAGCTCAAGGCTCCACATGCTCAAGGTTCCAGAAGCACCAGCAGCTCAAGGTTCCAGCAGCTCAAGGTTCCAGAAGCTCAAGGCTCCAGATGCTCAAGGTTCCAGAAGCACCAGCAGCTCAAGGTTCCAGCAGCTCAAGGTTCCAGAAGCACCAGCAGCTCAAGGTTCCAGCAGCTCAAGGTTCCAGAAGCACCAGCAGCTCAAGGTTCCAGAAGCTCAAGGCTCCAGATGCTCAAGGTTCCAGAAGCACCAGCAGCTCAAGGTTCCAGCAGTTCAAGGTTCCAGAAGCTCAAGGCTCCAGATGCTCAAGGTTCCAGAAGCACCAGCAGCTCAAGGTTCCAGCAGCTCAAGGTTCCAGCAGCTCAAGGTTCCAGCAGCTCAAGGTTCCAGAAGCACCAGCAGCTCAAGGTTCCAGAAGCTCAAGGCTCCAGATGCTCAAGGTTCCAGAAGCACCAGCAGCTCAAGGTTCCAGCAGCTCAAGGTTCCAGAAGCACCAGCAGCTCAAGGTTCCAGCAGCTCAAGGTTCCAGCAGCACCAGCAGCTCAAGGTTCCAGCAGCTCAGGGTTCCAGAAGCACCAGCAGCTCAAGGCTGCAGCAGCTCAAGGTTCCAGCAGCTCAAGGTTCCAGAAGCACCAGCAGCTCAAGGTTCCAGAAGCTCAAGGCTCCAGATGCTCAAGGTTCCAGAAGCACCAGCAGCTCAAGGTTCCAGCAGCTCAAGGTTCCAGAAGCTCAAGGCTCCAGATGATCAAGGTTCCAGAAGCACCAGCAGCTCAAGGTTCCAGCAGCTCAAGGTTCCAGAAGCACCAGCAGCTCAAGGTTCCAGAAGCTCAAGGCTCCAGATGCTCAAGGTTCCAGAAGCACCAGCAGCTCAAGGTTCCAGCAGCTCAAGGTTCCAGCAGCTCAAGGTTCCAGATGCTCAAGGTTCCAGATGCACCAGCAGCTCAAGGTTACAGAAGCTCAAGGGTCCAGCAGCTCAAGGCTCCAGACGCTCAAGGCTCCAGATGCTCAAAGTTCCAGCAGCTCAAGGTTCCAGCAGCTCAAGGTTCCAGCATCTCAAGGTTCCAGATGCACCAGCAGCTCAAGGCTCCAGCAGCTCAAGGTTCCAGAAGCTATAGGCTCCAGATGCTCAAGGTTCCAGAACCACCAGCAGCTGAAGGTTCCAGCAGCTCAAGGTTCCAGAAGCACAAGCAGCTCAAGGTTCCAGCAGCTCAAGGCTCCAGCAGCTCAAGGTTCCAGAAGCACCAGCAGCTCAAGGTTCCAGAAGCTCAAGGGTCCAGCAGCTCAAGGCTCCAGATGCTCAAGGCTCCAGATGCTCAAAGTTCCAGCAGCTCAAGGTTCCAGCAGCTCAAGGTTCCAGCAGCTCAAGGTTCCAGAAGCTATAAGCTCCAGATGCTCAAGGTTCCAGAACCACCAGCAGCTCAAGGTTCCAGAAGCACCAGCAGCTCAAGGTTCCAGCAGCTCAAGGTTCCAGAAGCACCAGCAGCTCAAGGTTCCAGCAGCTCAAGGCTCCAGCAGCTCAAGGTTCCAGAAGCACCAGCAGCTCAAGGTTCCAGAAGCTCAAGGCTCCAGATGCTCAAGGTTCCTGAAGCACCAGCAGCTCAAGGTTCCAGCAGCTCAAGGTTCCAGAAGCACCAGCAGCTCAAGGTTCCAGAAGCTCAAGGCTCCATATGCTCAAGGTTCCAGAAGCACCAGCAGCTCAAGGTTCCAGCAGCTCAAGGTTCCAGAAGCACCAGCAGCTCAAGGTTCCAGCAGCTCAGGGTTACAGCAGCTCAAGGCTCCAGAAGCTAGAGGTTCCAGAAGCTCAAGGTTCCAGCAGCTCAATGTTCCAGAAGCACCAGCAGCTCAAGGCTGCAGCAGCTCAAGGTTCCAGCAGCTCAAAGTTCCAGAAGCACCAGCAGCTCAAGGCTCCAGCAGCTCAAGGTTCCAGAAGCTCAAGGCTCCAGAAGCTCAAGTTTCCAGATGCACCAGCAGCTCAAGGTTCCAGAAGCTCAAGGTTCCAGCAGCTCAAGGCTCCAGATGCTCAAGGCTCCAGATGCTCAAAGTTCCAGCAGCTCAATGTTCCAGCAGCTCAAGGTTCCAGCAGCTCAAGGTTCCAGCAGCTCAAGGTTCCAGAAGCACCAGCAGCTCAAGGCTCCAGCAGCTCAAGGTTCCAGAAGCTCAAGGCTCCAGATGCTCAAGGTTCCAGAACCACCAGCAGCTCAAGGTTCCAGCAGCTCAAGGTTCCAGAAGCACCAGCAGCTCAAGGTTCCAGCAGCTCAAGGTTCCAGAAGCACCAGCAGCTCAAGGTTCCAGCAGCTCAAGGTTCCAGAAGCTCAAGGTTCCAGAAGCACCAGCAGCTCAAGGCTCCAGCAGCCCAAGGTTCCAGAAGCTCAAGGCTCCAGATTCTCAAGGTTCCAGAAGCACCAGCAGCTCAAGGTTCCAGCAGCTCAAAGTTCCAGCAGCTCAAGGTTCCAGAAGCACCAGCAGCTCAAGGTTCCAGTAGCTCAAGGCTCCACATGCTCAAGGTTCCAGAAGCACCAGCAGCTCAAGGTTCCAGCAGCTCAAGGTTCCAGAAGCTCAAGGCTCCAGATGCTCAAGGTTCCAGAAGCACCAGCAGCTCAAGGTTCCAGCAGCTCAAGGTTCCAGAAGCACCAGCAGCTCAAGGTTCCAGAAGCTCAAGGCTCCAGATGCTCAAGGTTCCAGAAGCACCAGCAGCTCAAGGTTCCAGCAGCTCAAGGTTCCAGCAGCTCAAGGTTCCAGATGCTCAAGGTTCCAGATGCACCAGCAGCTCAAGGTTCCAGATGCTCAAGGGTCCAGCAGCTCAAGGCTCCAGAAGCTCAAGGCTCCAGAAGCTCAAAGTTCCAGCAGCTCAAGGTTCCAGCAGCTCAAGGTTCCAGCAGCTCAAGGTTCCAGAAGCACCAGCAGCTCAAGGCTCCAGCAGCTCAAGGTTCCAGAAGCTATAGGCTCCAGATGCTCAAGGTTCCAGAACCACCAGCAGCTCAAGGTTCCAGCAGCTCAAGGTTCCAGAAGCACCAGCAGCTCAAGGTTCCAGCAGCTCAAGGTTCCAGAAGCACCAGCAGCTCAAGGTTCCAGCAGCTCAAGGCTCCAGCAGCTCAAGGTTCCAGAAGCACCAGCAGCTCAAGGTTCCAGAAGCTCAAGGCTCCAGATGCTCAAGGTTCCTGAAGCACCAGCAGCTCAAGGTTCCAGAAGCACCAGCAGCTCAAGGTTCCAGAAGCTCAAGGCTCCAGATGCTCAAGGTTCCAGAAGCACGAGCAGCTCAAGGTTCCAGCAGCTCAAGGTTCCAGAAGCACCAGCAGCTCAAGGTTCCAGCAGCTCAAGGCTCCAGCAGCTCAAAGTTCCAGCAGCTCAAGGCTCCAGCAGCTCAAGGTTCCAGAAGCACCAGCAGCTCAAGGTTCCAGAAGCTCAAGGCTCCAGATGCTCAAGGTTCCAGAAGCACCAGCAGCTCAAGGTTCCAGCAGCTCAAGGTTCCAGCAGCTGAAGGTTCCAGAAGCACCAGCAGCTCAAGGTTCCAGCAGCTCAAGGTTCCAGCAGCACCAGCAGCTCAAGGTTCCAGCAGCTCAGGGTTACAGCAGCTCAAGGCTCCAGAAGATAGAGGTTCCAGAAGCTCAAGGTTCCAGCAGCTCAATGTTCCAGAAGCACCAGCAGCTCAAGGCTGCAGCAGCTCAAGGTTCCAGCAGTTCAAAGTTCCAGAAGCACCAGCAGCTCAAGGCTCCAGCAGCTCAAGGTTCCAGCAGCTCAAGGCTCCAGAAGCTCAAGGTTCCAGATGCACCAGCAGCTCAAGGTTCCAGAAGCTCAAGGTTCCAGCAGCTCAAGGCTCCAGATGCTCAAGGCTCCAGATGCTCAAAGTTCCAGCAGCTCAATGTTCCAGCAGCTCAAGGTTCCAGCAGCTCAAGGTTCCAGAAGCACCAGCAGCTCAAGGCTCCAGCAGCTCAAGGTTCCAGAAGCTCAAGGCTCCAGATGCTCAAGGTTCCAGAACCACCAGCAGCTCAAGGTTCCAGAAGCACCAGCAGCTCAAGGTTCCAGCAGCTCAAGGTTCCAGAAGCACCAGCAGCTCAAGGTTCCAGCAGCTCAAGGTTCCAGCAGCTCAAGGTTCCAGAAGCGCCAGCAGCTCAAGGCTCCAGCAGCTCAAGGCTGCAGCAGCTCAAGGTTCCAGAAGCTCAAGGCTCCAGATGCTCAAGGTTCCAGAAGCACCAGCAGCTCAAGGTTCCAGCAGCTCAAGGTTCCAGCAGCTCAAGGTTCCAGAAGCACCAGCAGCTCAAGGTTCCAGCAGCTCAAGGTTCCAGAAGCACCATCAGCTCAAGGTTCCAGCAGCTCAAGGCTCCAGCAGCTCAAGGTTCCAGCAGCTCAAGGCTCCAGCAGCTCAAGGTTCCAGAAGCACCAGCAGCTCAAGGTTCCAGAAGCTCAAGGCTCCAGATGCTCAAGGTTCCAGAAGCACCAGCAGCTCAAGGTTCCAGCAGCTCAAGGTTCCAGAAGCTCAAGGCTCCAGATGCTCAAGGTTCCAGAAGCACAAGCAGCTCAAGGTTCCAGCAGCTCAAGGTTCCAGCAGCTCAATGTTCCAGAAGCACCAGCAGCTCAAGGTTCCAGAAGCTCAAGGCTCCAGCAGCTCAAGGTTCCAGAAGCTCAAGGCTCCAGATGCTCAAGATTCCAGAAGCACCAGCAGCTCAAGGTTCCAGCAGCTCAAGGTTCCAGCAGCTCAAGGTTCCAGAAGCACCAGCAGCTCAAGGTTCCAGCAGCTCAAGGTTCCAGAAGCACCAGCAGCTCAAGGTTCCAGCAGCTCAAGGCTCCAGCAGCTCAAGGTTCCAGCAGCTCAAGGCTCCAGATGCTCAAGGTTCCAGAAGCACCAGCAGCTCAAGGTTCCAGCAGCTCAAGGTTCCAGCAGCTGAAGGTTCGAGAAGCACCAGCAGCTCAAGGTTCCAGCAGCTCAAGGTTCCAGCAGCACCAGCAGCTCAAGGTTCCAGCAGCTCAGG
The DNA here is from genome assembly GCA_030533445.1 of Cyprinodon diabolis. Lineage (NCBI taxonomy): Eukaryota > Metazoa > Chordata > Actinopteri > Cyprinodontiformes > Cyprinodontidae > Cyprinodon > Cyprinodon diabolis. The sequence goes on from JARPUW010000288.1 coordinate 135,075, forward strand.
GTTACAGCAGCTCAAGGCTCCAGAAGCTAGAGGTTCCAGAAGCTCAAGGTTCCAGCAGCTCAAGGTTCCAGAAGCACCAGCAGCTCAAGGCTGCAGCAGCTCAAGGTTCCAGCAGCTCAAGGTTCCAGAAGCACCAGCAGCTCAAGGCTCCAGCAGCTCAAGGTTCCAGAAGCTCAAGGCTCCAGATGTTCAAGGTTCCAGATATACCAGCAGCTCAAGGTTCCAGAAGCTCAAGGGTCCAGCAGCTCAAGGCTCCAGATGCTCAAGGCTCCAGATGCTCAAAGTTCCAGCAGCTCAAGGTTCCAGCAGCTCAAGGTTCCAGCAGCTCAAGGTTCCAGCAGCTCAAGGTTCCAGAAGCACCAGCAGCTCAAGGCTCCAGCAGCTCAAGGTTCCAGAAGCTCAAGGCTCCAGATGCTCAAGGTTCCAGAACCACCAGCAGCTCAAGGTTCCAGCAGCTCAAGGTTCCAGAAGCACCAGCAGCTCAAGGTTCCAGCAGCTCAAGGTTCCAGAAGCACCAGCAGCTCAAGGTTCCAGCAGCTCAAGGTTCCAGAAGCGCCAGCAGCTCAAGGCTCCAGCAGCTCAAGGTTCCAGAAGCTCAAGGCTCCAGATGCTCAAGGTTCCAGAAGCACCAGCAGCTCAAGGTTCCAGCAGCTCAAGGTTCCAGCAGCTCAAAGTTCCAGAAGCACCAGCAGCTCAAGGTTCCAGCAGCTCAAGGTTCCAGAAGCACCAGCAGCTCAAGGTTCCAGAAGCTCAAGGCTCCAGATGCTCAAGGTTCCAGAAGCACCAGCAGCTCAAGGTTCCAGCAGCTCAAGGTTCCAGCAGCTCAAGGTTCCAGAAGCACCAGCAGCTCAAGGTTCCAGCAGCTCAAGGTTCCAGCAGCACCAGCAGCTCAAGGTTCCAGCAGCTCAGGGTTCCAGAAGCACCAGCAGCTCAAGGCTGCAGCAGCTCAAGGTTCCAGCAGCTCAAGGTTCCAGAAGCACCAGCAGCTCAAGGCTCCAGCAGCTCAAGGTTCCAGAAGCTCAAGGCTCCAGATGCTCAAGGTTCCAGAAGCACCAGCAGCTCAAGGCTCCAGCAGCTCAAGGTTCCAGCAGCTCAAGGTTCCAGAAGCACCAGCAACTCAAGGTTCCAGCAGCTCAAGGTTCCAGAAGCACCAGCAGCTCAAGGTTCCAGCAGCTCAAGGCTCCAGCAGCTCAGAGTTCCGGCAGCTCAAGGCTCCAGCAGCTCAAGGTTCCAGAAGCACCAGCAGCTCAAGGTTCCAGAAGCTCAAGGCTCCAGATGCTCAAGGTTCCAGAAGCACCAGCAGCTCAAGGTTCCAGCAGCTCAAGGTTCCAGCAGCTGAAGGTTCCAGAAGCACCAGCAGCTCAAGGTTCCAGCAGCTCAAGGTTCCAGCAGCACCAGCAGCTCAATGTTCCAGCAGCTCAGGGTTACAGCAGCTCAAGGCTCCAGAAGCTAGAGGTTCCAGAAGCTCAAGGTTCCAGCAGCTCAATGTTCCAGAAGCACCAGCAGCTCAAGGCTGCAGCAGCTCAAGGTTCCAGCAGCTCAAAGTTCCAGAAGCACCAGCAACTCAAGGCTCCAGCAGCTCAAGGTTCCAGAAGCTCAAGGCTCCAGATGCTCAAGGTTCCAGATGCACCAGCAGCTCAAGGTTCCAGAAGCTCAAGGTTCCAGCAGCTCAAGGCTCCAGCAGCTCAGAGTGCCGGCAGCTCAAGGTTCCAGCAGCTCAAGGTTCCAGAAGCACCAGCAGCTCAAGGTTCCAGCAGCTCAAGGTTCCAGAAGCGCCAGCAGCTCAAGGCTCCAGCAGCTCAAGGTTCCAGAAGCTCAAGGCTCCAGATGCTCAAGGTTCCAGAAGCACCAGCAGCTCAAGGTTCCAGCAGCTCAAGGTTCCAGCAGCTCAAGGTTCCAGAAGCACCAGCAGCTCAAGGTTCCAGCAGCTCAAGATTCCAGAAGCACCAGCAGCTCAAGGTTCCAGAAGCTCAAGGCTCCAGATGCTCAAGGTTCCAGAAGCACCAGCAGCTCAAGGTTCCAGCAGCTCAAGGTTCCAGCAGCTCAAGGTTCCAGAAGCACCAGCAGCTCAAGGTTCCAGCAGCTCAAGGTTCCAGCAGCACCAGCAGCTCAAAGTTCCAGCAGCTCAGGGTTCCAGAAGCACCAGCAGCTCAAGGCTGCAGCAGCTCAAGGTTCCAGCAGCTCAAGGTTCCAGAAGCACCAGCAGCTCAAGGCTCCAGCAGCTCAAGGTTCCAGAAGCTCAAGGCTCCAGATGCTCAAGGTTCCAGAAGCACAAGCAGCTCAAGGTTCCAGCAGCTCAAGGTTCCAGCAGCTCAAGGTTCCAGAAGCACCAGCAGCTCAAGGTTCCAGAAGCTCAAGGCTCCAGATGCTCAAGGTTCCAGAAGCACCAGCAGCTCAAGGTTCCAGCAGCTCAAGGTTCCAGCAGCTCAAGGTTCCAGAAGCACCAGCAGCTCAAGGTTCCAGAAGCTCAAGGCTCCAGCAGCTCAAGGTTCCAGAAGCTCAAGGCTCCAGATGCTCAAGGTTCCAGAAGCACCAGCAGCTCAAGGTTCCAGCAGCTCAAGGTTCCAGCAGCTCAAGGTTCCAGAAGCACCAGCAGCTCAAGGTTCCAGCAGCTCAAGGTTCCAGAAGCACCAGCAGCTCAAGGTTCCAGCAGCTCAAGGCTCCAGCAGCTCAAGGTTCCAGCAGCTCAAGGCTCCAGATGCTCAAGGTTCCAGAAGCACCAGCAGCTCAAGGTTCCAGCAGCTCAAGGTTCCAGCAGCTGAAGGTTCGAGAAGCACCAGCAGCTCAAGGTTCCAGCAGCTCAAGGTACCAGCAGCACCAGCAGCTCAAGGTTCCAGCAGCTCAGGGTTACAGCAGCTCAAGGCTCCAGAAGCTAGAGGTTCCAGAAGCTCAAGGTTCCAGCAGCTCAAGGTTCCAGAAGCACCAGCAGCTCAAGGCTGCAGCAGCTCAAGGTTCCAGCAGCTCAAGGTTCCAGAAGCACCAGCAGCTCAAGGCTCCAGCAGCTCAAGGTTCCAGAAGCTCAAGGCTCCAGATGTTCAAGGTTCCAGATATACCAGCAGCTCAAGGTTCCAGAAGCTCAAGGGTCCAGCAGCTCAAGGCTCCAGATGCTCAAGGCTCCAGATGCTCAAAGTTCCAGCAGCTCAAGGTTCCAGCAGCTCAAGGTTCCAGCAGCTCAAGGTTCCAGCAGCTCAAGGTTCCAGAAGCACCAGCAGCTCAAGGCTCCAGCAGCTCAAGGTTCCAGAAGCTCAAGGCTCCAGATGCTCAAGGTTCCAGAACCACCAGCAGCTCAAGGTTCCAGCAGCTCAAGGTTCCAGCAGCTGAAGGTTCGAGAAGCACCAGCAGCTCAAGGTTCCAGCAGCTCAAGGTTCCAGCAGCACCAGCAGCTCAAGGTTCCAGCAGCTCAGGGTTACAGCAGCTCAAGGCTCCAGAAGCTAGAGGTTCCAGAAGCTCAAGGTTCCAGCAGCTCAAGGTTCCAGAAGCACCAGCAGCTCAAGGCTGCAGCAGCTCAAGGTTCCAGCAGCTCAAGGTTCCAGAAGCACCAGCAGCTCAAGGCTCCAGCAGCTCAAGGTTCCAGAAGCTCAAGGCTCCAGATGCTCAAGGCTCCAGATGCTCAAAGTTCCAGCAGCTCAAGGTTCCAGCAGCTCAAGGTTCCAGCAGCTCAAGGTTCCAGCAGCTCAAGGTTCCAGAAGCACCAGCAGCTCAAGGCTCCAGCAGCTCAAGGTTCCAGAAGCTCAAGGCTCCAGATGCTCAAGGTTCCAGAACCACCAGCAGCTCAAGGTTCCAGCAGCTCAAGGTTCCAGAAGCACCAGCAGCTCAAGGTTCCAGCAGCTCAAGGTTCCAGAAGCACCAGCAGCTCAAGGTTCCAGCAGCTCAAGGTTCCAGAAGCGCCAGCAGCTCAAGGCTCCAGCAGCTCAAGGTTCCAGAAGCTCAAGGCTCCAGATGCTCAAGGTTCCAGAAGCACCAGCAGCTCAAGGTTCCAGCAGCTCAAGGTTCCAGCAGCTCAAGGTTCCAGAAGCACCAGCAGCTCAAGGTTCCAGCAGCTCAAGGTTCCAGAAGCACCAGCAGCTCAAGGTTCCAGAAGCTCAAGGCTCCAGATGCTCAAGGTTCCAGAAGCACCAGCAGCTCAAGGTTCCAGCAGCTCAAGGTTCCAGCAGCTCAAGGTTCCAGAAGCACCAGCAGCTCAAGGTTCCAGCAGCTCAAGGTTCCAGAAGCACCAGCAGCTCAAGGTTCCAGCAGCTCAAGGTTCCAGCAGCTCAAGGTTCCAGAAGCACCAGCAGCTCAAGGTTCCAGCAGCTCAAGGTTCCAGCAGCACCAGCAGCTCAAGGTTCCAGCAGCTCAGGGTTCCAGAAGCACCAGCAGCTCAAGGCTGCAGCAGCTCAAGGTTCCAGCAGCTCAAGGTTCCAGAAGCACCAGCAGCTCAAGGCTCCAGCAGCTCAAGGTTCCAGAAGCTCAAGGCTCCAGATGCTCAAGGTTCCAGATGCACCAGCAGCTCAAGGTTCCAGAAGCTCAAGGCTCCAGCAGCTCAAGGTTCCAGAAGCTCAAGGCTCCAGATGCTCAAGGTTCCAGAAGCACCAGCAGCTCAAGGTTCCAGCAGCTCAAGGTTCCAGCAGCTCAAGGTTCCAGAAGCACCAGCAGCTCAAGGTTCCAGCAGCTCAAGGTTCCAGAAGCACCAGCAGCTCAAGGTTCCAGCAGCTCAAGGCTCCAGCAGCTCAAGGTTCCAGCAGCTCAAGGCTCCAGATGCTCAAGGTTCCAGAAGCACCAGCAGCTCAAGGTTCCAGCAGCTCAAGGTTCCAGCAGCTGAAGGTTCGAGAAGCACCAGCAGCTCAAGGTTCCAGCAGCTCAAGGTTCCAGCAGCACCAGCAGCTCAAGGTTCCAGCAGCTCAGGGTTACAGCAGCTCAAGGCTCCAGAAGCTAGAGGTTCCAGAAGCTCAAGGTTCCAGCAGCTCAAGGTTCCAGAAGCACCAGCAGCTCAAGGCTGCAGCAGCTCAAGGTTCCAGCAGCTCAAGGTTCCAGAAGCACCAGCAGCTCAAGGCTCCAGCAGCTCAAGGTTCCAGAAGCTCAAGGCTCCAGATGTTCAAGGTTCCAGATATACCAGCAGCTCAAGGTTCCAGAAGCTCAAGGGTCCAGCAGCTCAAGGCTCCAGATGCTCAAGGCTCCAGATGCTCAAAGTTCCAGCAGCTCAATGTTCCAGCAGCTCAAGGTTCCAGCAGCTCAAGGTTCCAGCAGCTCAAGGTTCCAGAAGCACCAGCAGCTCAAGGCTCCAGCAGCTCAAGGTTCCAGAAGCTCAAGGCTCCAGATGCTCAAGGTTCCAGAACCACCAGCAGCTCAAGGTTCCAGCAGCTCAAGGTTCCAGAAGCACCAGCAGCTCAAGGTTCCAGCAGCTCAAGGTTCCAGAAGCACCAGCAGCTCAAGGTTCCAGCAGCTCAAGGTTCCAGAAGCGCCAGCAGCTCAAGGCTCCAGCAGCTCAAGGTTCCAGAAGCTCAAGGCTCCAGATGCTCAAGGTTCCAGAAGCACCAGCAGCTCAAGGTTCCAGCAGCTCAAGGTTCCAGCAGCTCAAGGTTCCAGAAGCACCAGCAGCTCAAGGTTCCAGCAGCTCAAGGTTCCAGAAGCACCAGCAGCTCAAGGTTCAAGAAGCTCAAGGCTCCAGATGCTCAAGGTTCCAGAAGCACCAGCAGCTCAAGGTTCCAGCAGCTCAAGGTTCCAGCAGCTCAAGGTTCCAGAAGCACCAGCAGCTCAAGGTTCCAGCAGCTCAAGGTTCCAGCAGCACCAGCAGCTCAAGGTTCCAGCAGCTCAGGGTTCCAGATGCACCAGCAGCTCAAGGCTGCAGCAGCTCAAGGTTCCAGCAGCTCAAGGTTCCAGAAGCACCAGCAGCTCAAGGCTCCAGCAGCTCAAGGTTCCAGAAGCTCAAGGCTCCAGATGCTCAAGGTTCCAGATGCACCAGCAGCTCAAGGTTCCAGAAGCTCAGGGTTCCAGCAGCTCAAGGTTCCAGCAGATCAAGGTTCCAGAAGCACCAGCAGCTCAAGGCTCCAGCAGCTCAAGGTTCCAGCAGCTCAAGGTTCCAGAAGCACCAGCAACTCAAGGTTCCAGCAGCTCAAGGTTCCAGAAGCACCAGCAGCTCAAGGTTCCAGCAGCTCAAGGCTCCAGCAGCTCAGAGTTCCGGCAGCTCAAGGCTCCAGCAGCTCAAGGTTCCAGAAGCACCAGCAGCTCAAGGTTCCAGAAGCTCAAGGCTCCAGATGCTCAAGGTTCCAGAAGCACCAGCAGCTCAAGGTTCCAGCAGCTCAAGGTTCCAGCAGCTGAAGGTTCCAGAAGCACCAGCAGCTCAAGGTTCCAGCAGCTCAAGGTTCCAGCAGCACCAGCAGCTCAAGGTTCCAGCAGCTCAGGGTTACAGCAGCTCAAGGCTCCAGAAGCTAGAGGTTCCAGAAGCTCAAGGTTCCAGCAGCTCAATGTTCCAGAAGCACCAGCAGCTCAAGGCTGCAGCAGCTCAAGGTTCCAGCAGCTCAAAGTTCCAGAAGCACCAGCAACTCAAGGCTCCAGCAGCTCAAGGTTCCAGAAGCTCAAGGCTCCAGATGCTCAAGGTTCCAGATGCACCAGCAGCTCAAGGTTCCAGAAGCTCAAGGTTCCAGCAGCTCAAGGCTCCAGATGCTCAAGGCTCCAGATGCTCAAAGTTCCAGCAGCTCAATGTTCCAGCAGCTCAAGGTTCCAGCAGCTCAAGGTTCCAGCAGCTCAAGGTTCCAGAAGCACCAGCAGCTCAAGGTTCCAGCAGCTCAGGGTTACAGCAGCTCAAGGCTCCAGAAGCTAGAGGTTCCAGAAGCTCAAGGTTCCAGCAGCTCAATGTTCCAGAAGCACCAGCAGCTCAAGGCTGCAGCAGCTCAAGGTTCCAGCAGCTCAAAGTTCCAGAAGCACCAGCAGCTCAAGGCTCCAGCAGCTCAAGGTTCCAGAAGCTCAAGGCTCCAGATGCTCAAGGTTCCAGATGCACCAGCAGCTCAAGGTTCCAGAAGCTCAAGGTTCCAGCAGCTCAAGGCTCCAGATGCTCAAGGCTCCAGATGCTCAAAGTTCCAGCAGCTCAATGTTCCAGCAGCTCAAGGTTCCAGCAGCTCAAGGTTCCAGCAGCTCAAGGTTCCAGAAGCACCAGCAGCTCAAGGCTCCAGCAGCTCAAGGTTCCAGAAGCTCAAGGCTCCAGATGCTCAAGGTTCCAGAACCACCAGCAGCTCAAGGTTCCAGCAGCTCAAGGTTCCAGAAGCACCTTCAGCTCAAGGTTCCAGCAGATCAAGGTTCCAGAAGCACCAGCAGCTCAAGGTTCCAGCAGCTCAAGGTTCCAGCAGCTCAAGGTTCCAGAAGCGCCAGCAGCTCAAGGCTCCAGCAGCCCAAGGTTCCAGAAGCTCAAGGCTCCAGATTCTCAAGGTTCCAGAAGCACCAGCAGCTCAAGGTTCCAGCAGCTCAAAGTTCCAGCAGCTCAAGGTTCCAGAAAGACCAGCAGCTCAAGGTTCCAGTAGCTCAAGGCTCCACATGCTCAAGGTTCCAGAAGCACCAGCAGCTCAAGGTTCCAGCAGCTCAAGGTTCCAGAAGCTCAAGGCTCCAGATGCTCAAGGTTCCAGAAGCACCAGCAGCTCAAGGTTCCAGCAGCTCAAGGTTCCAGAAGCACCAGCAGCTCAAGGTTCCAGAAGCTCAAGGCTCCAGATGCTCAAGGTTCCAGAAGCACCAGCAGCTCAAGGTTCCAGCAGCTCAAGGTTCCAGCAGCTCAAGGTTCCAGATGCTCAAGGTTCCAGATGCACCAGCAGCTTAAGGTTCCAGAAGCTCAAGGGTCCAGCAGCTCAAGGCTCCAGATGCTCAAGGCTCCAGATGCTCAAAGTTCCAGCAGCTCAAGGTTCCAGCAGCTCAAGGTTCCAGCAGCTCAAGGTTCCAGAAGCACCAGCAGCTCAAGGCTCCAGCAGCTCAAGGTTCCAGAAGCTATAGGCTCCAGATGCTCAAGGTTCCAGAACCACCAGCAGCTCAAGGTTCCAGCAGCTCAAGGTTCCAGAAGCACCAGCAGCTCAAGGTTCCAGCAGCTCAAGGTTCCAGAAGCACCAGCAACTCAAGGTTCCAGCAGCTCAAGGCTCTAGCAGCTCAAGGTTCCAGAAGCACCAGCAGCTCAAGGTTCCAGAAGCTCAAGGCTCCAGATGCTCAAGGTTCCTGAAGCACCAGCAGCTCAAGGTTCCAGCAGCTCAAGGTTCCAGAAGCACCAGCAGCTCAAGGCTCCAGCAGCTCAAGGTTCCAGAAGCTCAAGGCTCCAGATGCTCAAGGTTCCAGAAGCACCAGCAGCTCAAGGTTCCAGCAGCTCAAGGTTCCAGAAGCTCAAGGCTCCAGATGCTCAAGGTTCCAGAACCACCAGCAGCTCAAGGTTCCAGCAGCTCAAGGTTCCAGAAGCACCAGCAGCTCAAGGTTCCAGCAGATCAAGGTTCCAGAAGCACCAGCAGCTCAAGGTTCCAGCAGCTCAAGGTTCCAGCAGCTCAAGGTTCCAGAAGCGCCAGCAGCTCAAGGCTCCAGCAGCCCAAGGTTCCAGAAGCTCAAGGCTCCAGATTCTCAAGGTTCCAGAAGCACCAGCAGCTCAAGGTTCCAGCAGCTCAAAGTTCCAGCAGCTCAAGGTTCCAGAAAGACCAGCAGCTCAAGGTTCCAGTAGCTCAAGGCTCCACATGCTCAAGGTTCCAGAAGCACCAGCAGCTCAAGGTTCCAGCAGCTCAAGGTTCCAGAAGCTCAAGGCTCCAGATGCTCAAGGTTCCAGAAGCACCAGCAGCTCAAGGTTCCAGCAGCTCAAGGTTCCAGAAGCACCAGCAGCTCAAGGTTCCAGCAGCTCAAGGTTCCAGAAGCACCAGCAGCTCAAGGTTCCAGAAGCTCAAGGCTCCAGATGCTCAAGGTTCCAGAAGCACCAGCAGCTCAAGGTTCCAGCAGTTCAAGGTTCCAGAAGCTCAAGGCTCCAGATGCTCAAGGTTCCAGAAGCACCAGCAGCTCAAGGTTCCAGCAGCTCAAGGTTCCAGCAGCTCAAGGTTCCAGCAGCTCAAGGTTCCAGAAGCACCAGCAGCTCAAGGTTCCAGAAGCTCAAGGCTCCAGATGCTCAAGGTTCCAGAAGCACCAGCAGCTCAAGGTTCCAGCAGCTCAAGGTTCCAGAAGCACCAGCAGCTCAAGGTTCCAGCAGCTCAAGGTTCCAGCAGCACCAGCAGCTCAAGGTTCCAGCAGCTCAGGGTTCCAGAAGCACCAGCAGCTCAAGGCTGCAGCAGCTCAAGGTTCCAGCAGCTCAAGGTTCCAGAAGCACCAGCAGCTCAAGGTTCCAGAAGCTCAAGGCTCCAGATGCTCAAGGTTCCAGAAGCACCAGCAGCTCAAGGTTCCAGCAGCTCAAGGTTCCAGAAGCTCAAGGCTCCAGATGCTCAAGGTTCCAGAAGCACCAGCAGCTCAAGGTTCCAGCAGCTCAAGGTTCCAGCAGCTCAAGGTTCCAGCAGCTCAAGGTTCCAGAAGCACCAGCAGCTCAAGGTTCCAGAAGCTCAAGGCTCCAGATGCTCAAGGTTCCAGAAGCACCAGCAGCTCAAGGTTCCAGCAGCTCAAGGTTCCAGAAGCACCAGCAGCTCAAGGTTCCAGCAGCTCAAGGTTCCAGCAGCTCAAAGTTCCAGAAGCACCAGCAGCTCAAGGCTCCAGCAGCTCAAGGTTCCAGAAGCTCAAGGCTCCAGATGCTCAAGGTTCCAGATGCACCAGCAGCTCAAGGTTCCAGAAGCTCAAGGTTCCAGCAGCTCAAGGCTCCAGATGCTCAAGGCTCCAGACGCTCAAAGTTCCAGCAGCTCAATGTTCCAGCAGCTCAAGGTTCCAGCAGCTCAAGGTTCCAGCAGCTCAAGGTTCCAGAAGCACCAGCAGCTCAAGGTTCCAGCAGCTCAAGGTTCCAGCAGCTCAAGGTTCCAGCAGCTCAAGGTTCCAGAAGCACCAGCAGCTCAAGGCTCCAGCAGCTCAAGGTTCCAGAAGCTCAAGGCTCCAGATGCTCAAGGTTCCAGATGCACCAGCAGCTCAAGGTTCCAGAAGCTCAAGGTTCCAGCAGCTCAAAGTTCCAGCAGCTCAAGGTTCCAGATGCTCAAGGTTCCAGAAGCACCAGCAGCTCAATGCTTCAGCAGCTCAAGGTTCCAGCAGCTCAAGGTTCCAGAAGCTCAAGGCTCCAGATGCTCAAGGTTCCAGAAGCACCAGCAGCTCAAGGTTCCAGCAGCTCAAGGTTCCAGCAGCTCAAGGTTCCAGAAGCACCAGCAGCTCAAGGTTCCAGCAGCTCAAGGTTCCAGAAGCACCAGCAGCTCAAGGTTCCAGAAGCTCAAGGCTCCAGATGCTCAAGGTTCCAGAAGCACCAGCAGCTCAAGGTTCCAGCAGCTCAAGGTTCCAGAAGCTCAAGGCTCCAGAAGCTCAAGGTTCCAGAAGCACCAGCAGCTCAAGGTTCCAGCAGCTCAAGGTTCCAGCAGCTCAAGGTTCCAGAAGCACCAGCAGCTCAAGGTTCCAGAAGCTCAAGGCTCCAGATGCTCAAGGTTCCAGAAGCACCAGCAGCTCAAGGTTCCAGCAGCTCAAGGTTCCAGAAGCACCAGCAGCTCAAGGTTCCAGCAGCTCAAAGTTCCAGAAGCACCAGCAGCTCAATGCTCCAGCAGCTCAAGGTTCCAGAAGCTCAAGGCTCCAGATGCTCAAGGTTCCAGATGCACCAGCAGCTCAAGGTTCCAGAAGCTCAAGGTTCCAGCAGCTCAAGGCTCCAGATGCTCAAGGCTCCAGATGCTCAAAGTTCCAGCAGCTCAAAGTTCCAGCAGCTCAATGTTCCAGCAGCTCAAGGTTCCAGCAGCTCAAGGTTCCAGCAGCTCAAGGTTCCAGAAGCACCAGCAGCTCAAGGCTCCAGCAGCTCAAGGTTCCAGAAGCTCAAGGCTCCAGATGCTCAAGGTTCCAGAACCACCAGCAGCTCAAGGTTCCAGCAGCTCAAGGTTCCAGAAGCACCAGCAGCTCAAGGTTCCAGCAGCTCAAGGTTCCAGAAGCACCAGCAGCTCAAGGTTCCAGCAGCTCAAGGTTCCAGAAGCGCCAGCAGCTCAAGGCTCCAGCAGCCCAGGGTTCCAGAAGCTCAAGGCTCCAGATTCTCAAGGTTCCAGAAGCACCAGCAGCTCAAGGTTCCAGCAGCTCAAGGTTCCAGCAGCTCAAGGTTCCAGAAGCACCAGCAGCTCAAGGTTCCAGTAGCTCAAGGCTCCACATGCTCAAGGTTCCAGAAGCACCAGCAGCTCAAGGTTCCAGCAGCTCAAGGTTCCAGAAGCTCAAGGCTCCAGATGATCAAGGTTCCAGAAGCACCAGCAGCTCAAGGTTCCAGCAGCTCAAGGTTCCAGAAGCACCAGCAGCTCAAGGTTCCAGAAGCTCAAGGCTCCAGATGCTCAAGGTTCCAGAAGCACCAGCAGCTCAAGGTTCCAGCAGCTCAAGGTTCCAGCAGCTCAAGGTTCCAGATGCTCAAGGTTCCAGATGCACCAGCAGCTCAAGGTTACAGAAGCTCAAGGGTCCAGCAGCTCAAGGCTCCAGACGCTCAAGGCTCCAGATGCTCAAAGTTCCAGCAGCTCAAGGTTCCAGCAGCTCAAGGTTCCAGCATCTCAAGGTTCCAGATGCACCAGCAGCTCAAGGCTCCAGCAGCTCAAGGTTCCAGAAGCTATAGGCTCCAGATGCTCAAGGTTCCAGAACCACCAGCAGCTGAAGGTTCCAGCAGCTCAAGGTTCCAGAAGCACCAGCAGCTCAAGGTTCCAGCAGCTCAAGGCTCCAGCAGCTCAAGGTTCCAGAAGCACCAGCAGCTCAAGGTTCCAGAAGCTCAAGGGTCCAGCAGCTCAAGGCTCCAGATGCTCAAGGCTCCAGATGCTCAAAGTTCCAGCAGCTCAAGGTTCCAGCAGCTCAAGGTTCCAGCAGCTCAAGGTTCCAGAAGCACCAGTAGCTCAAGGCTCCAGCAGCTCAAGGTTCCAGAAGCTATAAGCTCCAGATGCTCAAGGTTCCAGAACCACCAGCAGCTCAAGGTTCCAGAAGCACCAGCAGCTCAAGGTTCCAGCAGCTCAAGGTTCCAGAAGCACCAGCAGCTCAAGGTTCCAGCAGCTCAAGGCTCCAGCAGCTCAAGGTTCCAGAAGCACCAGCAGCTCAAGGTTCCAGAAGCTCAAGGCTCCATATGCTCAAGGTTCCAGAAGCACCAGCAGCTCAAGGTTCCAGCAGCTCAAGGTTCCAGAAGCACCAGCAGCTCAAGGTTCCAGCAGCTCAGGGTTACAGCAGCTCAAGGCTCCAGAAGCTAGAGGTTCCAGAAGCTCAAGGTTCCAGCAGCTCAATGTTCCAGAAGCACCAGCAGCTCAAGGCTGCAGCAGCTCAAGGTTCCAGCAGCTCAAAGTTCCAGAAGCACCAGCAGCTCAAGGCTCCAGCAGCTCAAGGTTCCAGAAGCTCAAGGCTCCAGAAGCTCAAGTTTCCAGATGCACCAGCAGCTCAAGGTTCCAGAAGCTCAAGGTTCCAGCAGCTCAAGGCTCCAGATGCTCAAGGCTCCAGATGCTCAAAGTTCCAGCAGCTCAATGTTCCAGCAGCTCAAGGTTCCAGCAGCTCAAGGTTCCAGCAGCTCAAGGTTCCAGAAGCACCAGCAGCTCAAGGCTCCAGCAGCTCAAGGTTCCAGAAGCTCAAGGCTCCAGATGCTCAAGGTTCCAGAACCACCAGCAGCTCAAGGTTCCAGCAGCTCAAGGTTCCAGAAGCACCAGCAGCTCAAGGTTCCAGCAGCTCAAGGTTCCAGAAGCACCAGCAGCTCAAGGTTCCAGCAGCTCAAGGTTCCAGAAGCTCAAGGTTCCAGAAGCACCAGCAGCTCAAGGCTCCAGCAGCCCAAGGTTCCAGAAGCTCAAGGCTCCAGATTCTCAAGGTTCCAGAAGCACCAGCAGCTCAAGGTTCCAGCAGCTCAAAGTTCCAGCAGCTCAAGGTTCCAGAAGCACCAGCAGCTCAAGGTTCCAGTAGCTCAAGGCTCCACATGCTCAAGGTTCCAGAAGCACCAGCAGCTCAAGGTTCCAGCAGCTCAAGGTTCCAGAAGCTCAAGGCTCCAGATGCTCAAGGTTCCAGAAGCACCAGCAGCTCAAGGTTCCAGCAGCTCAAGGTTCCAGAAGCACCAGCAGCTCAAGGTTCCAGAAGCTCAAGGCTCCAGATGCTCAAGGTTCCAGAAGCACCAGCAGCTCAAGGTTCCAGCAGCTCAAGGTTCCAGCAGCTCAAGGTTCCAGATGCTCAAGGTTCCAGATGCACCAGCAGCTCAAGGTTCCAGATGCTCAAGGGTCCAGCAGCTCAAGGCTCCAGAAGCTCAAGGCTCCAGAAGCTCAAAGTTCCAGCAGCTCAAGGTTCCAGCAGCTCAAGGTTCCAGCAGCTCAAGGTTCCAGAAGCACCAGCAGCTCAAGGCTCCAGCAGCTCAAGGTTCCAGAAGCTATAGGCTCCAGATGCTCAAGGTTCCAGAACCACCAGCAGCTCAAGGTTCCAGCAGCTCAAGGTTCCAGAAGCACCAGCAGCTCAAGGTTCCAGCAGCTCAAGGTTCCAGAAGCACCAGCAGCTCAAGGTTCCAGCAGCTCAAGGCTCCAGCAGCTCAAGGTTCCAGAAGCACCAGCAGCTCAAGGTTCCAGAAGCTCAAGGCTCCAGATGCTCAAGGTTCCTGAAGCACCAGCAGCTCAAGGTTCCAGAAGCACCAGCAGCTCAAGGTTCCAGAAGCTCAAGGCTCCAGATGCTCAAGGTTCCAGAAGCACGAGCAGCTCAAGGTTCCAGCAGCTCAAGGTTCCAGAAGCACCAGCAGCTCAAGGTTCCAGCAGCTCAAGGCTCCAGCAGCTCAAAGTTCCAGCAGCTCAAGGCTCCAGCAGCTCAAGGTTCCAGAAGCACCAGCAGCTCAAGGTTCCAGAAGCTCAAGGCTCCAGATGCTCAAGGTTCCAGAAGCACCAGCAGCTCAAGGTTCCAGCAGCTCAAGGTTCCAGCAGCTGAAGGTTCCAGAAGCACCAGCAGCTCAAGGTTCCAGCAGCTCAAGGTTCCAGCAGCACCAGCAGCTCAAGGTTCCAGCAGCTCAGGGTTACAGCAGCTCAAGGCTCCAGAAGATAGAGGTTCCAGAAGCTCAAGGTTCCAGCAGCTCAATGTTCCAGAAGCACCAGCAGCTCAAGGCTGCAGCAGCTCAAGGTTCCAGCAGTTCAAAGTTCCAGAAGCACCAGCAGCTCAAGGCTCCAGCAGCTCAAGGTTCCAGCAGCTCAAGGCTCCAGAAGCTCAAGGTTCCAGATGCACCAGCAGCTCAAGGTTCCAGAAGCTCAAGGTTCCAGCAGCTCAAGGCTCCAGATGCTCAAGGCTCCAGATGCTCAAAGTTCCAGCAGCTCAATGTTCCAGCAGCTCAAGGTTCCAGCAGCTCAAGGTTCCAGAAGCACCAGCAGCTCAAGGCTCCAGCAGCTCAAGGTTCCAGAAGCTCAAGGCTCCAGATGCTCAAGGTTCCAGAACCACCAGCAGCTCAAGGTTCCAGAAGCACCAGCAGCTCAAGGTTCCAGCAGCTCAAGGTTCCAGAAGCACCAGCAGCTCAAGGTTCCAGCAGCTCAAGGTTCCAGCAGCTCAAGGTTCCAGAAGCGCCAGCAGCTCAAGGCTCCAGCAGCTCAAGGCTGCAGCAGCTCAAGGTTCCAGAAGCTCAAGGCTCCAGATGCTCAAGGTTCCAGAAGCACCAGCAGCTCAAGGTTCCAGCAGCTCAAGGTTCCAGCAGCTCAAGGTTCCAGAAGCACCAGCAGCTCAAGGTTCCAGCAGCTCAAGGTTCCAGAAGCACCATCAGCTCAAGGTTCCAGCAGCTCAAGGCTCCAGCAGCTCAAGGTTCCAGCAGCTCAAGGCTCCAGCAGCTCAAGGTTCCAGAAGCACCAGCAGCTCAAGGTTCCAGAAGCTCAAGGCTCCAGATGCTCAAGGTTCCAGAAGCACCAGCAGCTCAAGGTTCCAGCAGCTCAAGGTTCCAGAAGCTCAAGGCTCCAGATGCTCAAGGTTCCAGAAGCACAAGCAGCTCAAGGTTCCAGCAGCTCAAGGTTCCAGCAGCTCAATGTTCCAGAAGCACCAGCAGCTCAAGGTTCCAGAAGCTCAAGGCTCCAGCAGCTCAAGGTTCCAGAAGCTCAAGGCTCCAGATGCTCAAGATTCCAGAAGCACCAGCAGCTCAAGGTTCCAGCAGCTCAAGGTTCCAGCAGCTCAAGGTTCCAGAAGCACCAGCAGCTCAAGGTTCCAGCAGCTCAAGGTTCCAGAAGCACCAGCAGCTCAAGGTTCCAGCAGCTCAAGGCTCCAGCAGCTCAAGGTTCCAGCAGCTCAAGGCTCCAGATGCTCAAGGTTCCAGAAGCACCAGCAGCTCAAGGTTCCAGCAGCTCAAGGTTCCAGCAGCTGAAGGTTCGAGAAGCACCAGCAGCTCAAGGTTCCAGCAGCTCAAGGTTCCAGCAGCACCAGCAGCTCAAGGTTCCAGCAGCTCAGGGTTACAGCAGCTCAAGGCTCCAGAAGCTAGAGGTTCCAGAAGCTCAAGGTTCCAGCAGCTCAAGGTTCCAGAAGCACCAGCAGCTCAAGGCTGCAGCAGCTCAAGGTTCCAGCAGCTCAAGGTTCCAGAAGCACCAGCAGCTCAAGGCTCCAGCAGCTCAAGGTTCCAGAAGCTCAAGGCTCCAGATGTTCAAGGTTCCAGATATACCAGCAGCTCAAGGTTCCAGAAGCTCAAGGGTCCAGCAGCTCAAGGCTCCAGATGCTCAAGGCTCCAGATGCTCAAAGTTCCAGCAGCTCAAGGTTCCAGCAGCTCAAGGTTCCAGCAGCTCAAGGTTCCAGCAGCTCAAGGTTCCAGAAGCACCAGCAGCTCAAGGCTCCAGCAGCTCAAGGTTCCAGAAGCTCAAGGCTCCAGATGCTCAAGGTTCCAGAACCACCAGCAGCTCAAGGTTCCAGCAGCTCAAGGTTCCAGAAGCACCAGCAGCTCAAGGTTCCAGCAGCTCAAGGTTCCAGAAGCACCAGCAGCTCAAGGTTCCAGCAGCTCAAGGTTCCAGAAGCGCCAGCAGCTCAAGGCTCCAGCAGCTCAAGGTTCCAGAAGCTCAAGGCTCCAGATGCTCAAGGTTCCAGAAGCACCAGCAGCTCAAGGTTCCAGCAGCTCAAGGTTCCAGCAGCTCAAAGTTCCAGAAGCACCAGCAGCTCAAGGTTCCAGCAGCTCAAGGTTCCAGAAGCACCAGCAGCTCAAGGTTCCAGAAGCTCAAGGCTCCAGATGCTCAAGGTTCCAGAAGCACCAGCAGCTCAAGGTTCCAGCAGCTCAAGGTTCCAGCAGCTCAAGGTTCCAGAAGCACCAGCAGCTCAAGGTTCCAGCAGCTCAAGGTTCCAGCAGCACCAGCAGCTCAAGGTTCCAGCAGCTCAGGGTTCCAGAAGCACCAGCAGCTCAAGGCTGCAGCAGCTCAAGGTTCCAGCAGCTCAAGGTTCCAGAAGCACCAGCAGCTCAAGGCTCCAGCAGCTCAAGGTTCCAGAAGCTCAAGGCTCCAGATGCTCAAGGTTCCAGAAGCACCAGCAGCTCAAGGCTCCAGCAGCTCAAGGTTCCAGCAGCTCAAGGTTCCAGAAGCACCAGCAACTCAAGGTTCCAGCAGCTCAAGGTTCCAGAAGCACCAGCAGCTCAAGGTTCCAGCAGCTCAAGGCTCCAGCAGCTCAGAGTTCCGGCAGCTCAAGGCTCCAGCAGCTCAAGGTTCCAGAAGCACCAGCAGCTCAAGGTTCCAGAAGCTCAAGGCTCCAGATGCTCAAGGTTCCAGAAGCACCAGCAGCTCAAGGTTCCAGCAGCTCAAGGTTCCAGCAGCTGAAGGTTCCAGAAGCACCAGCAGCTCAAGGTTCCAGCAGCTCAAGGTTCCAGCAGCACCAGCAGCTCAATGTTCCAGCAGCTCAGGGTTACAGCAGCTCAAGGCTCCAGAAGCTAGAGGTTCCAGAAGCTCAAGGTTCCAGCAGCTCAATGTTCCAGAAGCACCAGCAGCTCAAGGCTGCAGCAGCTCAAGGTTCCAGCAGCTCAAAGTTCCAGAAGCACCAGCAACTCAAGGCTCCAGCAGCTCAAGGTTCCAGAAGCTCAAGGCTCCAGATGCTCAAGGTTCCAGATGCACCAGCAGCTCAAGGTTCCAGAAGCTCAAGGTTCCAGCAGCTCAAGGCTCCAGCAGCTCAGAGTGCCGGCAGCTCAAGGTTCCAGCAGCTCAAGGTTCCAGAAGCACCAGCAGCTCAAGGTTCCAGCAGCTCAAGGTTCCAGAAGCGCCAGCAGCTCAAGGCTCCAGCAGCTCAAGGTTCCAGAAGCTCAAGGCTCCAGATGCTCAAGGTTCCAGAAGCACCAGCAGCTCAAGGTTCCAGCAGCTCAAGGTTCCAGCAGCTCAAGGTTCCAGAAGCACCAGCAGCTCAAGGTTCCAGCAGCTCAAGGTTCCAGAAGCACCAGCAGCTCAAGGTTCCAGAAGCTCAAGGCTCCAGATGCTCAAGGTTCCAGAAGCACCAGCAGCTCAAGGTTCCAGCAGCTCAAGGTTCCAGCAGCTCAAGGTTCCAGAAGCACCAGCAGCTCAAGGTTCCAGCAGCTCAAGGTTCCAGCAGCACCAGCAGCTCAAGGTTCCAGCAGCTCAGGGTTCCAGAAGCACCAGCAGCTCAAGGCTGCAGCAGCTCAAGGTTCCAGCAGCTCAAGGTTCCAGAAGCACCAGCAGCTCAAGGCTCCAGCAGCTCAAGGTTCCAGAAGCTCAAGGCTCCAGATGCTCAAGGTTCCAGATGCAACAGCAGCTCAAGGTTCCAGAAGCTCAGGGTTCCAGCAGCTCAAGGTTCCAGCAGCTCAAGGTTCCAGCAGCTCAAGGTTCCAGAAGCACCAGCAGCTCAAGGCTCCAGCAGCTCAAGGTTCCAGCAGCTCAAGGTTCCAGAAGCACCAGCAACTCAAGGTTCCAGCAGCTCAAGGTTCCAGAAGCACCAGCAGCTCAAGGTTCCAGCAGCTCAAGGCTCCAGCAGCTCAGAGTTCCGGCAGCTCAAGTATCCAGCAGCTCAAGGTTCCAGAAGCACCAGCAGCTCAAGGTTCCAGAAGCTCAAGGCTCCAGATGCTCAAGGTTCCAGAAGCACCAGCAGCTCAAGGTTCCAGCAGCTCAAGGTTCCAGCAGCTGAAGGTTCCAGAAGCACCAGCAGCTCAAGGTTCCAGCAGCTCAAGGTTCCAGCAGCACCAGCAGCTCAATGTTCCAGTAGCTCAGGGTTACAGCAGCTCAAGGCTCCAGAAGCTAGAGGTTCCAGAAGCTCAAGGTTCCAGCAGCTCAATGTTCCAGAAGCACCAGCAGCTCAAGGCTGCAGCAGCTCAAGGTTCCAGCAGCTCAAAGTTCCAGAAGCACCAGCAACTCAAGGCTCCAGCAGCTCAAGGTTCCAGAAGCTCAAGGCTCCAGATGCTCAAGGTTCCAGATGCACCAGCAGCTCAAGGTTCCAGAAGCTCAAGGTTCCAGCAGCTCAAGGCTCCAGATGCTCAAGGCTCCAGATGCTCAAAGTTCCAGCAGCTCAATGTTCCAGCAGCTCAAGGTTCCAGCAGCTCAAGGTTCCAGCAGCTCAAGGTTCCAGAAGCACCAGCAGCTCAAGGTTCCAGCAGCTCAGGGTTACAGCAGCTCAAGGCTCCAGAAGCTAGAGGTTCCAGAAGCTCAAGGTTCCAGCAGCTCAATGTTCCAGAAGCACCAGCAGCTCAAGGCTGCAGCAGCTCAAGGTTCCAGCAGCTCAAAGTTCCAGAAGCACCAGCAGCTCAAGGCTCCAGCAGCTCAAGGTTCCAGAAGCTCAAGGCTCCAGATGCTCAAGGTTCCAGATGCACCAGCAGCTCAAGGTTCCAGAAGCTCAAGGTTCCAGCAGCTCAAGGCTCCAGAAGCTCAAGGCTCCAGATGCTCAAAGTTCCAGCAGCTCAATGTTCCAGCAGCTCAAGGTTCCAGCAGCTCAAGGTTCCAGCAGCTCAAGGTTCCAGAAGCACCAGCAGCTCAAGGCTCCAGCAGCTCAAGGTTCCAGAAGCTCAAGGCTCCAGAACCACCAGCAGCTCAAGGTTCCAGCAGCTCAAGGCTCCAGAAGCACCAGCAGCTCAAGGTTCCAGCAGATCAAGGTTCCAGAAGCACCAGCAGCTCAAGGTTCCAGCAGCTCAAGGTTCCAGAAGCGCCAGCAGCTCAAGGCTCCAGCAGCCCAAGGTTCCAGAAGCTCAAGGCTCCAGATTCTCAAGGTTCCAGAAGCACCAGCAGCTCAAGGTTCCAGCAGCTCAAAGTTCCAGCAGCTCAAGGTTCCAGAAAGACCAGCAGCTCAAGGTTCCAGTAGCTCAAGACTCCACATGCTCAAGGTTCCAGAAGCACCAGCAGCTCAAGGTTCCAGCAGCTCAAGGTTCCAGAAGCTCAAGGCTCCAGATGCTCAAGGTTCCAGAAGCACCAGCAGCTCAAGGTTCCAGCAGCTCAAGGTTCCAGAAGCACCAGCAGCTCAAGGTTCCAGAAGCTCAAGGCTCCAGATGCTCAAGGTTCCAGAAGCACCAGCAGCTCAAGGTTCCAGCAGCTCAAGGTTCCAGCAGCTCAAGGTTCCAGATGCTCAAGGTTCCAGATGCACCAGCAGCTCAAGGTTCCAGAAGCTCAAGGGTCCAGCAGCTCAAGGCTCCAGATGCTCAAGGCTCCAGATGCTCAAAGTTCCAGCAGCTCAAGGTTCCAGCAGCTCAAGGTTCCAGCAGCTCAAGGTTCCAGAAGCACCAGCAGCTCAAGGCTCCAGCAGCTCAAGGTTCCAGAAGCTCAAGGTTCCAGAAGCACCAGCAGCTCAAGGTTCCAGAAGCTCAAGGCTCCAGATGCTCAAGGTTCCAGAAGCACCAGCAGCTCAAGGTTCCAGCAGCTCAAGGTTCCAGCAGCTCAAGGTTCCAGAAGCACCAGCAGCTCAAGGTTCCAGAAGCTCAAGGCTCCAGCAGCTCAAGGTTCCAGAAGCTCAAGGCTCCAGATGCTCAAGGTTCCAGAAGCACCAGCAGCTCAAGGTTCCAGCAGCTCAAGGTTCCAGCAGCTCAAGGTTCCAGAAGCACCAGCAGCTCAAGGTTCCAGCAGCTCAAGGTTCCAGAAGCACCAGCAGCTCAAGGTTCCAGCAGCTCAAGGCTCCAGCAGCTCAAGGTTCCAGCAGCTCAAGGCTCCAGATGCTCAAGGTTCCAGAAGCACCAGCAGCTCAAGGTTCCAGCAGCTCAAGGTTCCAGCAGCTGAAGGTTCGAGAAGCACCAGCAGCTCAAGGTTCCAGCAGCTCAAGGTTCCAGCAGCACCAGCAGCTCAAGGTTCCAGCAGCTCAGGGTTACAGCAGCTCAAGGCTCCAGAAGCTAGAGGTTCCAGAAGCTCAAGGTTCCAGCAGCTCAAGGTTCCAGAAGCACCAGCAGCTCAAGGCTGCAGCAGCTCAAGGTTCCAGCAGCTCAAGGTTCCAGAAGCACCAGCAGCTCAAGGCTCCAGCAGCTCAAGGTTCCAGAAGCTCAAGGCTCCAGATGTTCAAGGTTCCAGATATACCAGCAGCTCAAGGTTCCAGCAGCTCAAGGGTCCAGCAGCTCAAGGCTCCAGATGCTCAAGGCTCCAGATGCTCAAAGTTCCAGCAGCTCAAGGTTCCAGCAGCTCAAGGTTCCAGCAGCTCAAGGTTCCAGCAGCTCAAGGTTCCAGAAGCACCAGCAGCTCAAGGCTCCAGCAGCCCAAGGTTCCAGAAGCTCAAGGCTCCAGATTCTCAAGGTTCCAGAAGCACCAGCAGCTCAAGGTTCCAGCAGCTCAAAGTTCCAGCAACTCAAGGTTCCAGAAGCACCAGCAGCTCAAGGTTCCAGTAGCTCAAGGCTCCACATGCTCAAGGTTCCAGAAGCACCAGCAGCTCAAGGTTCCAGCAGCTCAAGGTTCCAGAAGCTCAAGGCTCCAGATGCTCAAGGTTCCAGAAGCACCAGCAGCACAAGGTTCCAGCAGCTCAAGGTTCCAGAAGCACCAGCAGCTCAAGGTTCCAGAAGCTCAAGGCTCCAGATGCTCAAGGTTCCAGAAGCACCAGCAGCTCAAGGTTCCAGCAGCTCAAGGTTCCAGCAGCTCAAGGTTCCAGATGCTCAAGGTTCCAGATGCACCAGCAGCTCAAGGTTCCAGAAGCTCAAGGGTCCAGCAGCTCAAGGCTCCAGATGCTCAAGGCTCCAGATGCTCAAAGTTCCAGCAGCTCAAGCTTCCAGCAGCTCAAGGTTCCAGCAGCTCAAGGTTCCAGAAGCACCAGCAGCTCAAGGCTCCAGCAGCTCAAGGTTCCAGAAGCTATAGGCTCCAGATGCTCAAGGTTCCAGAACCACCAGCAGCTCAAGGTTCCAGCAGCTCAAGGTTCCAGAAGCACCAGCAGCTCAAGGTTCCAGCAGCTCAAGGTTCCAGAAGCACCAGCAGCTCAAGGTTCCAGCAGCTCAAGGCTCCAGCAGCTCAAGGTTCCAGAAGCACCAGCAGCTCAAGGTTCCAGAAGCTCAAGGCTCCAGATGCTCAAGGTTCCTGAAGCACCAGCAGCTCAAGGTTCCAGCAGCTCAAGGTTCCAGAAGCACCAGCAGCTCAAGGTTCCAGAAGCTCAAGGCTCCAGATGCTCAAGGTTCCAGAAGCACCAGCAGCTCAAGGTTCCAGCAGCTCAAGGTTCCAGAAGCTCAAGGCTCCAGATGCTCAAGGTTCCAGAAGCACCAGCAGCACAAGGTTCCAGCAGCTCAAGGTTCCAGAAGCACCAGCAGCTCAAGGTTCCAGAAGCTCAAGGCTCCAGATGCTCAAGGTTCCAGAAGCACCAGCAGCTCAAGGTTCCAGCAGCTCAAGGTTCCAGCAGCTCAAGGTTCCAGATGCTCAAGGTTCCAGATGCACCAGCAGCTCAAGGTTCCAGAAGCTCAAGGGTCCAGCAGCTCAAGGCTCCAGATGCTCAAGGCTCCAGATGCTCAAAGTTCCAGCAGCTCAAGCTTCCAGCAGCTCAAGGTTCCAGCAGCTCAAGGTTCCAGAAGCACCAGCAGCTCAAGGCTCCAGCAGCTCAAGGTTCCAGAAGCTATAGGCTCCAGATGCTCAAGGTTCCAGAACCACCAGCAGCTCAAGGTTCCAGCAGCTCAAGGTTCCAGAAGCACCAGCAGCTCAAGGTTCCAGCAGCTCAAGGTTCCAGAAGCACCAGCAGCTCAAGGTTCCAGCAGCTCAAGGCTCCAGCAGCTCAAGGTTCCAGAAGCACCAGCAGCTCAAGGTTCCAGAAGCTCAAGGCTCCAGATGCTCAAGGTTCCTGAAGCACCAGCAGCTCAAGGTTCCAGCAGCTCAAGGTTCCAGAAGCACCAGCAGCTCAAGGTTCCAGAAGATCAAGGCTCCAGATGCTCAAGGTTCCAGAAGCACCAGCAGCTCAAGGTTCCAGAAGCACCAGCAGCTCAAGCTTCCAGCAGCTCAAGGTTCCAGCAGCTCAAGGTTCCAGAAGCACCAGCAGCTCAAGGTTCCAGCAGCTCAAGGCTCCAGCAGCTCAAAGTTCCAGCAGCTCAAGGCTCCAGCAGCTCAAGGTTCCAGAAGCACCAGCAGCTCAAGGTTCCAGAAGCTCAAGGCTCCAGATGCTCAAGGTTCCAGAAGCACCAGCAGCTCAAGGTTCCAGCAGCTCAAGGTTCCAGCAGCTGAAGGTTCCAGAAGCACCAGCAGCTCAAGGTTCCAGCAGCTCAAGGTTCCAGCAGCACCAGCAGCTCAAGGTTCCAGCAGCTCAGGGTTACAGCAGCTCAAGGCTCCAGAAGCTAGAGGTTCCAGAAGCTCAAGGTTCCAGCAGCTCAATGTTCCAGAAGCACCAGCAACTCAAGGCTGCAGCAGCTCAAGGTTCCAGCAGTTCAAAGTTCCAGAAGCACCAGCAGCTCAAGGCTCCAGCAGCTCAAGGTTCCAGCAGCTCAAGGCTCCAGAAGCTCAAGGTTCCAGATGCACCAGCAGCTCAAGGTTCCAGAAGCTCAAGGTTCCAGCAGCTCAAGGCTCCAGATGCTCAAGGCTCCAGATGCTCAAAGTTCCAGCAGCTCAATGTTCCAGCAGCTCAAGGTTCCAGCAGCTCAAGGTTCCAGAAGCACCAGCAGCTCAAGGCTCCAGCAGCTCAAGGTTCCAGAAGCTCAAGGCTCCAGATGCTCAAGGTTCCAGAACCACCAGCAGCTCAAGGTTCCAGCAGCTCAAGGTTCCAGAAGCACCAGCAGCTCAAGGTTCCAGCAGCTCAAGGTTCCAGAAGCACCAGCAGCTCAAGGTTCCAGCAGCTCAAGGTTCCAGAAGCGCCAGCAGCTCAAGGCTCCAGCAGCTCAAGGCTCCAGCAGCTCAAGGTTCCAGAAGCTCAAGGCTCCAGATGCTCAAGGTTCCAGAAGCACCAGCAGCTCAAGGTTCCAGAAGCTCAAGGTTCCAGCAGCTCAAGGTTCCAGAAGCACCAGCAGCTCAAGGTTTCAGCAGCTCAAGGTTCCAGAAGCACCATCAGCTCAAGGTTCCAGCAGCTAAAGGCTCCAGCAGCTCAAGGTTCCAGCAGCTCAAGGCTCCAGCAGCTCAAGGTTCCAGAAGTACCAGCAGCTCAAGGTTCCAGAAGCTCAAGGCTCCAGATGCTCAAGGTTCCAGAAGCACCAGCAGCTCAAGGTTCCAGCAGCTCAAGGTTCCAGAAGCTCAAGGCTCCAGATGCTCAAGGTTCCAGAAGCACAAGCAGCTCAAGGTTCCAGCAGCTCAAGGTTCCAGCAGCTCAAGGTTCCAGAAGCACCAGCAGCTCAAGGTTCCAGAAGCTCAAGGCTCCAGATGCTCAAGGTTCCAGAAGCACCAGCAGCTCAAGGTTCCAGCAGCTCAAGGTTCCAGCAGCTCAAGGTTCCAGAAGCACCAGCAGCTCAAGGTTCCAGAAGCTCAAGGCTCCAGCAGCTCAAGGTTCCAGAAGCTCAAGGCTCCAGATGCTCAAGGTTCCAGAAGCACCAGCAGCTCAAGGTTCCAGCAGCTCAAGGTTCCAGCAGCTCAAGGTTCCAGAAGCACCAGCAGCTCAAGGTTCCAGCAGCTCAAGGTTCCAGAAGCACCAGCAGCTCAAGGTTCCAGCAGCTCAAGGCTCCAGCAGCTCAAGGTTCCAGCAGCTCAAGGCTCCAGATGCTCAAGGTTCCAGAAGCACCAGCAGCTCAAGGTTCCAGCAGCTCAAGGTTCCAGCAGCTGAAGGTTCGAGAAGCACCAGCAGCTCAAGGTTCCAGCAGCTCAAGGTACCAGCAGCACCAGCAGCTCAAGGTTCCAGCAGCTCAGGGTTACAGCAGCTCAAGGCTCCAGAAGCTAGAGGTTCCAGAAGCTCAAGGTTCCAGCAGCTCAAGGTTCCAGAAGCACCAGCAGCTCAAGGCTGCAGCAGCTCAAGGTTCCAGCAGCTCAAGGTTCCAGAAGCACCAGCAGCTCAAGGCTCCAGCAGCTCAAGGTTCCAGAAGCTCAAGGCTCCAGATGTTCAAGGTTCCAGATATACCAGCAGCTCAAGGTTCCAGAAGCTCAAGGGTCCAGCAGCTCAAGGCTCCAGATGCTCAAGGCTCCAGATGCTCAAAGTTCCAGCAGCTCAAGGTTCCAGCAGCTCAAGGTTCCAGCAGCTCAAGGTTCCAGCAGCTCAAGGTTCCAGAAGCACCAGCAGCTCAAGGCTCCAGCAGCTCAAGGTTCCAGAAGCTCAAGGCTCCAGATGCTCAAGGTTCCAGAACCACCAGCAGCTCAAGGTTCCAGCAGCTCAAGGTTCCAGCAGCTGAAGGTTCGAGAAGCACCAGCAGCTCAAGGTTCCAGCAGCTCAAGGTTCCAGCAGCACCAGCAGCTCAAGGTTCCAGCAGCTCAGGGTTACAGCAGCTCAAGGCTCCAGAAGCTAGAGGTTCCAGAAGCTCAAGGTTCCAGCAGCTCAAGGTTCCAGAAGCACCAGCAGCTCAAGGCTGCAGCAGCTCAAGGTTCCAGCAGCTCAAGGTTCCAGAAGCACCAGCAGCTCAAGGCTCCAGCAGCTCAAGGTTCCAGAAGCTCAAGGCTCCAGATGCTCAAGGCTCCAGATGCTCAAAGTTCCAGCAGCTCAAGGTTCCAGCAGCTCAAGGTTCCAGCAGCTCAAGGTTCCAGCAGCTCAAGGTTCCAGAAGCACCAGCAGCTCAAGGCTCCAGCAGCTCAAGGTTCCAGAAGCTCAAGGCTCCAGATGCTCAAGGTTCCAGAACCACCAGCAGCTCAAGGTTCCAGCAGCTCAAGGTTCCAGAAGCACCAGCAGCTCAAGGTTCCAGCAGCTCAAGGTTCCAGAAGCACCAGCAGCTCAAGGTTCCAGCAGCTCAAGGTTCCAGAAGCGCCAGCAGCTCAAGGCTCCAGCAGCTCAAGGTTCCAGAAGCTCAAGGCTCCAGATGCTCAAGGTTCCAGAAGCACCAGCAGCTCAAGGTTCCAGCAGCTCAAGGTTCCAGCAGCTCAA